>PVJS01020266.1:11293-32888 GCA_004027185.1 Glis glis
CCCTCCCAGTCTCTCTCCCTCTTGGTCTTTCTCTGTGACACACACTCATTTTTCTTTCTCTCTCTCTCTCTCTCTCTCTCTCTCTCTCTCTCACACACACACACACACACACACACACACACACACACACACACCCTCTACCTCTGGCTCTCTGGCTCTCTCAGAGAACCTGACATATTTGAGTGGAGGAGATAATCGGAAGGGTTTCTAATGATTAAGGCAGAGGAATGTTAAAAGGCACACAGCTTTTTAAATCAATTGTAATGACACAAGTAATTGTCAGGAGTGTTATTAGGGTGAAGAAATAATGTACCATCAATAGCATCTTATCTGAACTTCTGTGTACTGATTTTATGATGTTTTTATAATTTCATCTCATCTTTTAAGGCTATTACGTCCTTCAAGCTCTATCCATGCTTTTTTTTTGAGTGTCAATAATGAAGATAGTGATTGAACAAATTTTGTCATATTTTATAGGTATAGTAATTGGTTGAACTATGTATATAAGAAAATCAAAGAAATTACACATTCTGTTTTGGATATCTTATAGAAATGTTGCCTTTTAATAATCCCTGAATGCCTTCTATGTAACAGCAATTAGATAATATCCTATTAAATACCTGCAGAGATAGTCTTGGATGTCACTGAAATGCATTAGGACCTATTTAGATTTTCTGTTCCCCAAAGCTACTCATTTTGCAATGGAGTTAAGTTTTTCTATTACCTTCCCAGCCCTGATGGTCTTAGATTCTTTAAAATTTTAATTAAGCTTATTTCAATTATTTTTACTTGTATTATTTAATTAATGCTCTAGATTTGACTGACTGGGTTTTTACCATTGCAAAACATACTCTATTTTTAGGAGTAGATTTCAGCATGTGGGCTGTTAGACCATACACCATATTCACCCAGGGACATTCTCTAGTTAATTTCTGATGTTCCAGGGTGTTTTTTTTATATTGCAGATTAAACTACTCAGGGACATTCTAATTCTGAGCTATGCCCTCAGCCCTTTTTATTTTTTATTTTGAAACAGGGTCTCACTAAGTTGCATTGACCTCCAACCTGCGATCCTACTGTCTCAACCTCCATAGTACTGAGATTACCGGCATGTGACACTGCACCTGGCTTATTTTTGATGTTTCCCTCTTTCATTTTCAATAATAACCTATTTTATAAGTGATGTGACTACTATAAAATATAAACTTAATTCATGAATTTTGTAGTAAAATTTTATTTTCAGATATTCTTGTTTGTGGTTTTCAGAAATGTATTTGTGTTTTGCAGATTTTAACCTGAGTTTGGGTTTTGAAAATATGGTTATAGTGATATATATATATATATATATATATATATATATACATATGGTATATATATAGTGATATGTATATATATCCTGATAGATCATTTTGTTGATATGTATTAGACATGCAATGAATAATGGTTGATTTAAACTCACTCATTTGAGCATCAGATTTCATTAGTACTCTGGTCTAGACTAATTTTAGGAAAAATTCCAGGATCTTAATTCATTCAACAAATATTGGTTGAACATTATCTATGTGACAATCATTATAGTATGCACTGAAGGACACAGCAGTCAAGCAAATAGATAAAGTGCCATTTTGTCATGACACTTGTATTCTTGAGGTTCTTTATAGGATAATATATATCCCATAAATAATTATATATTAATAATTATATCTGTGGATGTCTGAAACTGCAGATAGTACCAAACAGTATATATACTATATTTTCCCAATATATATAATACTGATATTATATTTATGATATTATATATATATATCTATGATGAGGTTTAATTTGTAATCTAGGAATAGTACAGAATTAACAATAGTAACTAATAATAGGACAATTATAACAATATACTGTAGAGAAACTGCCAGCATCACAACTCGTATGCTTTGGTCCTATTATTAAGTAAAATAAGAATTACTTGAACACAAGAATTGAGATATGGTAGCAGTCCATCTGGTAATCAAGATTACTCGTAAGAGACTGAGGGGTAGGTATGTATATGGCGTGGATACGCCGAACACAGAGCTGACTCACATCTTGGATAGGATGAAGTAGGACAGTGTGAAATTTCATCATGCTTTTCACAGTGGTGCACATTTTAAAATTTATGAATTGTTTATTTCTGGAATTTTCCATTTAATATATTTGAAGGGAAGTTTATCATGAGTAACTAAAACCACAGAAAGTGAAACCTGGATAATGAAAGGCTACTATATTAAGTTATACTCATGAGATTTTGCTTTCTTATACAAATTTCTCTGACCAATGGAAGGCTTCCATTGAATAACCAGTCTATTTTTACTCACACTGCTCCATGGGTTTGGGATATGGTTCACTGATAGAGCCCTTGCCTAGCATGCATGAGGCCCTGGGTTCAATCACCGGCACTGCAGAAAACAAGACTGCTCCGTGAGGTTGGCTAACTTTATACCACAAATTCCTACTGGGTACATTCATCATCTTTCTCTTGCTTATTAGTTTATCTGTTATCTTAGACCTCATCCCTCTGGAGTTAATGGTGCCAGTTGCTCATAATTTTTATATTTCAGTTTAGTAAAGAAAGGGGTCAGAAAGTCAAATTTCTGGTTGTTTTGATATCTTCCTGCATTCTAAGTAACATTTAAATGTACTTGAAAAACTTACCTTATTAGTCATTGAAAACATTTTTTTACCTCATTGATGACAGATTATTGTCATTTTCTACCAAGACATATAATTCATCTTTTGAAATGCATCCTGGATCTTTTAAAATGATTTCTTTTATCTGGAAGAACCCTCTCTTGTTATTTGGCTCATCATAAAGCCTATGAATACCTTAAAATTTTAATGACTTATGAGCATAAAAGAAATAATCAGCAATTTATATACTAAGTCATACTTATTCAAAATGAGAACAATCATATCATAAAATCAGAACCATTTAGAGTTTGAAATAGACTGAAGATAATCGTTTAATTCCCTTATTTTTCAAAGGTGTGCAGGAAGTTTGAAAAATAAATGATATTTGACTTGCCCAAGTTCACAGAGATGTTTGTAGTAGATTCAAAAACAAGAACAAGTTTTTCTATTTGAATTTTTAAAAAGTATTCTGATTTTTTCATAAAAGCAGTATTTTCCTCTATTATAAATTTGAAAATTCAAGAATTATGTGAAAGAAATGGAAAGTCCTTGGTTGTCTTACTTTATTTAAATTACCATGGTTACATAAACTCCATTTAAAAATTCATACATATTTTTTTATAATATCAAGGTTTCATTTGAGAAACAATTACATATTTCTCTTTTCAACACCAAAAGTGACAGTATCATGTAGAATCATATGAGGGATGTACATTTGGATTAAAAGTGAAGGAAGAAGGAACTTATAGAAAAAATAGTGTTTTTTGGATTGAAAATTTATATGATATGAGATGATCTAGGATAAATGTGGATCAAATATAAAGACCTCAATGTCATTTAGTGAAAATATTTGTTATGCAGTAAATTCATGTCAGATATATCAAAGTTACAATGCTGTCATAGTTTGGGACACCTTTCTTGCTCCTTGGGAGTGGCATCCCCTCTCCACAGGATCCTGGATCCCTCTGTCAAGTCCCCAAAGAACTTGTTTCATTCATGATTCTTCTTTCTCCTGTATCATCATCTCCCTTTCTATCTGCTCTTTCTTCCTAGCACTCAAAAATGACCAACTTTCACTCAAACAAACAGAAAAACAGAACAATAACGACCTTCTCCCATAAGCCTGTTTCCTCTTATATCTTTCCCCGTCCTGTTGCCAAACAGAAAGTCAGGAAAGCTGGACAAACACTCAAACTCACTTGTGACAAGCCATGTAACTTCTCTGCATCCCAGCAGAGTTCGCAGTTTTATGTATTAGAAAACATGAAATGATGTGAAAAGGCGATAGTCTTTTGTTAAGTGCTTTGCAATGCCTCTTTCATCTCTAGACGAACCCCAATGCATGCTTGATGTAATACATTTATGGTTTAGAGCCAGGAACTCATTTCTACTTTATTTATTTTGAGATTCTGTTCCCCCATAGGTTTCTAATGGTGCCAGGGAGGTAGTAGAGTCAAGTTATTTAAATTAACTCTCAAGGAAATAATCTATTTTAAGTGAAATAATCTCTTTGCGGTATGGAACAAAGAACCCTGGACTTGGAGTCTATCTATCCCAAAAGGATTCCACTGAGAATAGATATCAGATTTCAGTTTTGCTGCTGGCTGTACCACCTGCTATTTGTGTGACATTGAAAAATAAATATGTATTGGCTTATCCATTCATACAATGATGAGCAGGAGGCCAGATCAGTTCTTTCAACATTTTTTCTCTTTTTGGAAATAGAATGCTGTCTTAAAACTAAATTGACTCAGAAGTCCAAAATATAAATCAGAAAAATGTAGCACTGCTCCGATTCGGTTGGAGGTGGGAGCTCAGAGCCCTGGGCACTCACTTCAGGTGGTGACCGGGTGCCAGGCTGTCAGACTCAGAACTCCAGGACAATGACACTGAACCCACTGGAGCAGAGCACTGTTCACATTCTTTAGAGTGAAAATTAGACTGCTATTTTTTTTGTTTTTGCAGTTCTTATATTTTTGTCAGCAGCTAATAAGTAACTAGAAATTAAATTTCCACTAGATGGCAGTAGATCAAACCTTTGTTTTAATAGTTTCGATATTGATGATTTTCAGTCGAATAGTTGAACACATATTTAGACGGTTTACACAAATTTCGGAAGAATCTTATTTTCTTATGTTATATTTTAAAATTATTTTTCAATATTACATTTTATTTTCTTTCGCTTGTCTTGTTTTTCAAGATATTGGTGGAACTATTGGTTAGTCCAATCTTTATGATACCTGGTAAAATATTACTTGCTCTGGTTGTGGAAATTTATTACAAATTGCATGATATTTGAATGAATATATTTATCTGAGTCTGTACATTTATCAGTAATACACTCTTGTTTTTACAGCTTCACTGGAAACCTAATCTTTATTTGTTTATTTATTTTTAATATACTTTTTTTGGTGGTGGTACTGGGGATGGAACCCAGAGGAAGTCTACCTCTGAGCTACACCACAGCCCTATTTTATATAATTTTTAAATTTTGAAGCAGGGTCTTGCTAAGTTGCTGAGGGCCTCACTAAGTTGCTAAGGCTGACCTCAAACCTGCAATCCTCCTGTCTCAGCCTCCCGAGCCATGGGATTACAGGCCTGTGCCACTATGCCTAGCTTATTTTTAGTATGCTTTTATTGGTACATTATAGTCTCACCTCATAATGTAGTTCAGGGCTATAGGGACATACATGCACACAGCAGACATACATGCACACAGCAGACATACATGCACACAGCAGTTGAACTTCCCCCTGGCTTCCTCCTCTTCCATATACATGATATTGAGATTGGCATTAATAATTTCACATATGTACATTATCAGCAGTAGTGTTTCCTTCATTAATTCTCCCTCCTAGCCACCTCCAACCTCCCCTAGACCCCCTCCTTCACACCACTGGAGTTTCTCCTCCGTTATCTAAGGTCCCTCTTGTATCCTGATTACTCCCTAGCCTCTACATATTAGAGAAAATATATGATCCTTTACTTTCAGGGACTGGCTAATCCCACTTATATAATATGCTCCAGGTCCATCCATTTTCCTGCAAATAACACAATTTTGTTCTTTTTTTACTGCTGAGTAAAATTCCACTGTGTGTATATCTCATAATTTTGTAATCCATTCATCTGTTGATGGACACCTGGGTTGGTTCCATGATTTGGCTATTATGAATTATGCTGCTATAAACATGGATATGCATGTATCAATATAATATTCTGATTTAAATCTCTTTGGAAAGATACCAAGGAGCGGTATAGCTGGCAGCAGTGACCTGGTCAGTTCTCTTTCTTTTCTCATAACACCCACTCCCTTCCTTGGAACTGAAATTCCAGTGATACTGATGGTTTGCATTATGTTTACTGTGCAGGGAGGAGATGCTTTCAAGTTATGTTAGGTGATAAGCATTCATGATAAGGATAAGTAGGGAAGTGAGGCACCCAAGGAAGCTGCCCCATGCTTCTAAGTTTGGAAGTACAGAGCTTCCTGGAGTGACAGAACACATTCTTTTGGGATTCAGCAGCCTCCCAGAACCCAAGAGCTCCAGTAACCTCATGCTAACAGTAATCCTCTCGAAAGGTGATCCCGTTCCTCTTTCTTGAGCACCACTTATCTCTACTTCCCTGAAGAAAAGCACAGACTGAGTCAATTTGTTGTCATCTCACACAGATCACCCTTCATGGGTAAGTAGTCTCTTCCTAAGTCCCCTTCAAGCCAATTGGATCCTATTGAGGACAACTTTTACATTGAATAGTTAATGTAAAAAAATCAAAGTTTATGCTTATTTGCCAGGTGAACTCAGTAATAGCTTTCTATTTTCCTCTCAGAATTAACCCAGTTTGGATAATAAAGTCCACAGTTACCTGAACACACAGTCATCTTTGCCTCGAGCACAAATTCCTGCTCTCCAGGCCAGGAACTTGGGGCACAAGCCTTGGCTAATGTAAACATAACTGCCTGAGGCTACTTGCTCAGGAAGATGCTGTGGGCATAGGCACTTAAGAGTCTTTCGGACTGACAATTATGTAGCCCTTAAAATAAAAGAAAAAAACAACTCTCAAGGGCTAACTTTAAATTCAGGTTTCTACCTCATTAGTTCAATTTTATTCACTAGATATAATCTTTTTTCTAAGGCATTGTGGAAAACAAAATATGATTTTCATTATTAAGATTAGTGTAAAGCTAGAAAGAAATTCAAGTGATTCAAGTGGCTTGCCTGTATTACATTATAAATATGAGAGAAATTCCAAAATTAGAAGTCCAAAGATGATTGTTTCACAATCTGTTATACATAAATACTAGAGTGGGTCTTTTAATTATCAATCATTATAAAAATTCACATTACCACTAAATGTACAGGAAGTAGTTATCTTTCTATCTATGTTATTACCTAAAATTTTCTTAAATAATCATATCTTTAGATCTTTAAATACATTTTCCCACACATTAGTCCTCTATCATTTTAATTGAATACATTTAATAGAGTGGATCATAGATTGCAAAGCCTTTTCTTATCTTTAGAACAGGATTATAGTTAAACATTAAGGGGCCATTTAAAATGTTCAACCCAAGGAAGAGGACAGTGAATGACACAGTTCTTTAACATGTAAAGAATTTTTTTTCCAGAAAGGGCTGTGATGAGCTTTCTGTCTCTCTCCATCTAGATTCCCAGAAAGAGAATGAAATGATAACTTGAGACATTTTGCTTATGATAATTTTTTGAATCCCGCTCTTAGAATGGGCTCCTGAAGACATTTTCTCTGGAAATCCTTTATTTAACTTACAATCTTTTGGGTGTCCCCATGCTAAGTTGTACGATAGTGGACATCACCGTCTCACAGAGATAGCCATTTGTTTGTTTGAAAACTACCCATGTCATCTGAAAAAAAAATCACTGCTGATCACCAAATCATGTTTCATTTTCCTCCTCCTGAAAACAAAGAAATTTCTTAACCCCCAAGCGAGCAGTTAGGTGGCGCCATACAACTAGTTCTGGCCAATGGAATATGATCAGAAGTCATCCTCACTTGCTGGACTCAGAGGAGTGAGAGAGAGTGCCATCTATAGTGGGGGACAGAGGGGGCTACATATGGAGATGACAGAGCCCCAAGATGGAAAAATCCTGCATTCCCAAGACTACTTGGAAAGTTGCTGTACTGAAGTCAAGCAGACTAAAGTGAAACATACCATGTGAAGAAGCCATACTTTTATGTCATGAGCCATTGAAATTTCAGGATTCCTTTGTTACCATCATGTAAGCTGGCCTTTCTTGACTAACATAGGGAATATATGGTTTAGTTTTATCATTTAATTTTATTTTTCTGACTTAGCTTTGTGCTTGTCGTAGCTGTGATTCTTTCAAACAAGTATAGAGTGAGACAGGTCATTATTAAAAGTACAAAAGTCATAAAATTAGACTATAATATATATTTAACTTGGCTAAAATATAGGAGATCATTCAGAACTTGTAGGATTACTTTAGTCACCAAATATAATGTGTTAATCCTTGTAATATGAAAAGGAAAATATTTTAGGTTTTAAGTCATTATAAAGTAATAGTATTATGGAACTAGAAAAATAATTGTTGAGATTCTAAGATGCATAAGCTCTTTCAGCATAAGAACATATAAGTATTCACTTTACAGATAAGGCAACTATACATCCTGATTTTCTTAGGGCAGTTTCAATTTATGCCTGCTGTCCTATTTTCTTTTTTCCTCTATCTCCAAGCTACACTCCCAGCCTTATTTTATTTTGAAACAGAGTCTTGCTAAGTTACTGAGGCTGGCCTTGAACCTGCAATCCTTCTGTCTCAGCCTTCCACGTACTGGGATTACAGGTGTGCACCACCACACCCAGCTGTCATACTGCAATTCCTTTCCTTTCCTTTCCTTTCCTTTCCTTTCCTTTCCTTTCCTTTCCTTCTTTCCTTTCCTTTCCTTTCCTTTCCTTTCCTTTTTTTCTTTTCACTTTTCTACCTCTGGGCTATACCCCCAGACGGCACATGCCCAACTGTCCTATTTCAGTTCTTAATACTGATTTCTTTCCCTCAAAGATGGTACTGAATTGGATAATATATTGTATCATATGTGCATAAGGCCAAACTAATCAGTGATAGTTTAGAAAACATGTATGTGGTCTAGCTTTTTTCTCAGTTCTATGGAACACAATACCACATGAATATGCTATTATATGGGATGTTAGGTACCTAGACCAGCCAACAAAAGATTTTTAAATCCATAACTGAGCTAATGCATAGTGATTAGTAAATGTAAATTAAATATTTATAGGTTTTTGTGGATTGGTTCAGGAACCCAATCATCATGTACATATAGAACATTGCATCAAATGAAAAATGTGGTCTGGTTTCCAATAACTAATTTACCAAAGAGCTTTAGAAAATAGCTGATTTTGTCATTTGGACATAAACAATGGTTTTTAAATGTAGCTTTCATAAATATTAATATTTCTTATTTTTGTTATGGAGAATTTTGAACATACCCAAAGTAGGTAATAGTATATTAAACCACCATGTAGTTCTTAACTCCATCTAAACAAACATCATCCAGTGGTGAGTTCTGTCCTATCCATACTTTTATCTAATTTTTCCTATTTAGAAATAAATCCAGATATATCATTTTGTCCTCAGCATTTATTTCCAAACGAGAGGCATTCTTTTATAAACATAGTTTTATGTGGTTTCCATACAACATTCATAGCATGTGTTTAACAAGTATTTGTCAAAATAGGTTGGGGTTGTATTTTAACAAGTGAGCGCTTAACCACATGATACGGACATTATCTCTTGGACTAACAGTCTCCCCATTGCAACTTTATCAGAACAAATCACCTTTAAATATTCCAAAGTAAACTCTATATTTTCCTTTAGACAATTTGAAGATATATGTACACACTGCAGTGCAGAGATCAAGGAGCTGTGAGGATGTGTTCTGCAGCTGTCTCCCTTTGAAGTTCTTTGCTCTGACACTTTAGATAACCACATAACTTAGGTTTCCCAGGAACCGAGCAGCCTGTTTTTCAAAGAGGAGGTGAATACCTTAGGTTGACAGGTTCACTTCAAGAAAGGTAGTTCTAATAAATGGAATTTATGGGGGGGGTTGTTAGAACTAAAACTAGCTTTCATTGGCCTGTGTATGGAGACTAGGCAGCAATTGAATGTTAAAAACAAATTCTATATCCTTTGTGCTAAAACATTCCTGCATAATCTTTTAATAAAACTAGAAGGATTTTTAAGGAAGGAAAAATATTCCCTTTCTGTTTTATATTTCAGAATATAATTAAATCATAGATCTGTTTGTATAAAAAAGTCAAACCAAGGTTTTAATTTTTTTAATACGAAATTGAAAAAAAAGAGGAAATCTTAGTACAAATTACATTAGTAAAATCAGAGAAATTTGAAAAGTTGCAACATAATGTTTATATGTTGTACCAATTTCTGGGAATTTACTGTGTGTGTGTTTCTATGTAAATGATATAAATGATTAAGAAGATAGAACTAATGTGGCCTATTGGGGAAGAAGACATTGGAGATAGTTTTATCTTAATTGAATCACTAGTCATTTATTTTTGTTTTGTTTTTATCAATGGTTACAGGTGGCATTAGTTTAATTTAAACATTTGAATTGGATTCCAATTCAGGAGTAAGTAGCATATTCACAGGAATAGCCCTTTCCTACCATTTTGTAGCCAAATAATTAAGCTCAACCTTTGATTCTGTAATTAATGATAGTGATTTAACCTATAAAAGGAATATGTTTAAGTGGGATCACCTATGTAAAATTTTTTTTAAACTAGCTATATTTTCTTTTTTTTTTTTGCGGTACTGGGGATTGAACCCAGGGGCGTTCTACGTCCAAGCTACACCCCCAGCCCTATTTTTTATTCTTTATTTTAAAACAGGGTCTCACTAAGTTGCTGAGGGCCTCACTAAGTAGCTGAGGCTGGCCGCGAATCTGTGATCCTCCGGTCTCAGCCTCCCGAGTACTGGGATTACAAGTGTGCACCACCATGCCCGGCTTAAACTAGCTATATTTTCATGTTTACATGTAATAAAGTAATCAAATTTTAAGTGTACAATTTGCTACTTTGACTAATACATGTAATCATGCAACCACACCCTCATCATGATAGAGAACATTCCCATCACCTCCCAAAGTTCTCTCCAGTTCCTTTGTAGTCAATCCTCATCACCCACCTTCAGCTTCTGCAACTATTGATTTGCATTCTGTTATTGCAGTTTTGAATTTTCTGGAACTTTATATAAACAAATCACACATACATTTGTATCTGGCTTTTTTACTCAGCATAATATTTTTTAAATTCCTCTATCTCATTGAGGGTATCAGTAGTTTATTCCTATTTATTGCTCAGTGGTATTCTGTATTAAATGGATATATGACAGGTTGATAGGCACTTAGATTGTTTCTCCTTTGGGGCTGTTATGTATAAAGTTTATGTGAATATTCAAGTATGAGCCTTTGTGTGAACATAGTTTTTATTTATCATAGGCAATGCGTAGAAATGGGCTCACTGGGTTCTATGTTAAGTTTATGATTAACCTTTTAAGTAACTTAAAAAGTATTTTCTCTTTAAGGTGGCTATACCATTTTTATTCATTCCAACACTCTATCAGTTGCTCCACAACCTCACCAACACTTGGTACTGTCAATTATTTTTTTAAAAAATAGTCCTTCTAATGTACTTATAGTGATATCTCATTGTGGCTTTAATTTGCTTTTCCTTAGAAACTATTACTTTAATCATGTTTTTCCTGTGTTTCTTGTCCATTTGTGTGTTCTATGGGATGTGCCTGTTAAAATATTTTATCATTTTCCTCACATCTTTTCTTCCATTGGGTTTTAAGAAATCTTTACATATACATGATATACTTTATCATACATATGTTTGCAGATGTTGGTTCCCAGTTTATGGAATACCATTTTATTTCCTTAACAATGTTTCATTAAGGACAAAAACTTTTTTATATACTTTTAGTGGTGCACTGTAATTATACATCATAGGGAGATTCCAAGTGATACAAACGTACATGTGCATATCACTTGGTGTATGTCCCTTTGCATCCTTCTCACTGCCCTCCCTGTAATTTACTAAGGCTCGTAGTTATGCCTTCATATATGGGCATAACATTATTTAAACTGTTTACTACCTCAGTGCTCTCCTTTCTCCTCTCCACCTCCCATCTCCAATCCTCTTTCACTATTCTACTGGTCTCTTTCTTAATTTATCTGAAGTCCCTTTTTTTTTTCTCAGTGCTACATGTGTGGGGGAGGCGGAGGGGAGGCGGGGAGGAGGGACACCAAGAGCTGTGTGCATGTATGTTAACACCAAACTGATACTCATTGTGATGTGAGACTACAATGCACCAATAAAAACATAAAAAATAAATAAAAAATAAAAATAAAAATGGAAACAACAACAACAACAAAAGAAGTCCCTTTTGATTGGCTGATATCACTTAGCATAATATTCTCTAGTTCCATCCATTTTTCGGGATATGATTTTCTTCTTTTTATGGCTGAGTAGAATTCGATTGTGTGAATATGCCACATTTTCTTTATTCATTCATCTGAACCCACATTGGTTCTCTAATTTGTCTATTGTGAACTATACTGCTGTAAACATGGGTATGCATGTATCACTATAGATTTTGACTTTAATCCCTTGGGAAAGATTCCAAAGAGTGGTATAGCTGGGTCATATGGTGGTTCCATTCCTAGTCTTTTGAAGAACTTCCATATTAATCTCCATAGTGGTCATGCCAATATACAATCCCACCAATACTGTATAAAGTTTTCTATTTCTCCACATACTTGTCAGCATTTATTACTGTTTGTATTCTTGATGATTGCCATTTTAACTGGAGTTAGATGGAATCTCAAGTGCAGTTTTGATTTGCCTTTCCATGGTTGCTGCTGATGTTCAACATTTTTTGTATATTTTTTGGCCCTCTGTAGTTCCATTGAGAAGCATCTATTCAGTTCAGTTGCCCATTTTCTATTGGATTATTTGATTTTTGGTATTAAGTTTTTTGAGTTCTTTATATATTCTAGATGTTAGTCCTCTATTGGAGGAGTAGCTGGCAAAGATTTTCTCCCATTCTGTAGGCTCTCTTTTCAGACTCTTGACGGTTTCTTCTGCTGTGCAGAAGATATTCAGTTTGATGCCATTCCATTTATCAATTCTCAGGGTTTTATTTCCTGAGCTTCAGTAGTCTTATTGAGGAAGTCTCTACCAGTGCCTACATGTTAAAGAGTTGGTCCTGGGTTTTCTTCTAATAATTGAAATTTCTATTATATAATTTCTAGGTATTTGATCTATCTTGAGTTGGCTTTTGTTCAGGATGAGAGATAGGGGTTTAATATCATTCTTATACCCATGGATATCCCGTTTTCCCAACACCATTTGTTGTAAAGGCTGTCTTTTCTCCAGCATATGTTTTTGGCTCCTTTGTCAAAAATTAATTGGCTATAAATTTGAAGATTTGTTTTTGTATCTTCTATTTCATTAATCTATGTGTCTGTTTTTGTGCCAATGCCATGCTGTTTTTGTTACTATAGCTCCATAGTATAATTTGAAATCAATATTGTGATGCTTCCAATGTGATTCTTATTGCTTAGAAATGCTTTGGCTCTTCTGGATCTTTTGTTCTTCCATATGGAGAATAAAAACTTTTAATCTTATCATAAGTTCAAGGCCAAGCTGGGCAATTTAGCAAGAACCTCTCTCCATATAGAAAGGACTGGAGATGTATTTCAGTGCTAGAGCACTTGCCTATCATGTGTGAATCCCTGGGTTCAATTCCCAGAACCATAAACAAAGAGACAAAGAAAAACCAAACCAATTTTTAAATTGACAAAGTTCAGTTTAACAATTTGTATTTTATAGTTTGCATTTTTTGTGTCCTGTCTGAAATTTCTTTGCCTAACTCAATATTACCAAGACCTTTTCTAACATTTTTTCTAAATGTTGTATAATTTTTAGTCCTATAAACCATTTCAAGTTGACTTTTGTGTGTGATATTAAGTCAAGGTCAGAGTTAATTGTTCTTGCATATATACAACAATTTTTTCTGGTATCATTTTTGAAAAGATTATAAATTTCTTATTGAATATACTCAGCACCTTTCTTAAAAAAATGAATTGTTGATATGTGTTGATATTCTACTTTGTTGTATGGATTTTATATGTTGATTTTTATATGAATACCATAATGTTTTGATAACCTTAGTTTTATAATAAGCCTAGCAATAGGTTGAATAAAATTTCCAACATTATTTTTTTATAAAAATAAGGCTATTTTTATTTTTTAAGAACAAAAAATGGTACATTGTAATTATATATTGTAGTGAGGTTCAAAGTCATACAAACATATATGCACACATTACTTGGTGTATTTCCTTCTTCATTCCAACCTGCTCCCCACTCCCCCTCCCCATACATGTTAGTAAGATTGATAGTGATACCTTCATATATGGACATAGCATTATTTGAACTATTTCCTTCCTCATTGAGAACCTTGTGACACTTCTACTTCCAAGCTTGCCATAATTTGTGTTACTTGCCATTAAAATTTTATTTCTCTATCTACAATAGACATCACAATTTATTTTCTAAAGCACCCCAGCACTGTTTCTTTTTCTTTTTCTTTTTTGGTGCTTGATATTGAACCCAGGGCCTTGCATGAGCTAGGGAAGCTCTCTATCACTGAGCTATATCCCCAGTCCCCTATTACTCGGTGTGTGTGTGTGTGTGTGTGTGTGTGTGTGTGTGTGTTTTACTGGGGATTGAACTCGGGGGCATTCTACCACTGATCTATACCCCCAGCCCTATTTTATTTTGAAGTAATGTCTTGCTAAGTTACCTCATGCTGGCCTTGAACCTGCGATCCTCTTGTCTCAGCCTCCTAAGCACCACCATGTCTGGTCCCCTATTACTTTTTTTTTATAAACAAACATTTTTATATTTAACCTTATGGTTTCTATTTCCAGTGCTCTCCATTCCTTTGCGAGATACATATTTTTATCCAGTATCATTTTCCTTCTGCCTCAGGTTGTTCCTACAGTTCTACTGGTGGTTATTTCCCTCATTGCTTTTTTTTGGGGGGGGGTCTTGATTTTGCCTCAGTATTGCAGAGACTTTTACTGGGTAAAGAATTATAGGTTGGCAATTTCTTTTTGTCATTTGGTCCTTGAGAGATTTGCTGTAATTCTTATTCTCATTCCTCGGTATGTAGTGTCTTTTTTCCCTATTAAGTGCTTTTCAAGAATTTAACATTAGCAGTGATTTTCTACGATTTAATTTTGTTAGGCTCCATTGTGCTTTCCTTTAGTTTCATTCTGCTTGGGATTTATTGAGCTTCTTGGATCTGTTGTTTGAAAAGTTTTCAGAAAATTTTGACCTTTATTTTTTCAATAATTGTTTCCAGTCCTATCTCTTCTAGCACTCCATATTCCTTATAAACTGGACTATATGATATTGCCTTCAGTTCATTTATTATCTGTTCATTTCATTCATCTGTCCTTTTCCTCTCTCTGCTTGCTTTATTTGGTATAATTTTTATTGCCATGTCTTCAGTCTTTAGTTTCACTGATTTTTCTTCTGCAATGTATAATATGTTGTTAATCCAACTAGTGTATTTTCATTTTAGATAGTTCTTTTTATCTCTAGGAATTTCATTTGTCTTTTTGATATCTTTTACTATCTTTTATTTTATTTATTTAATATATAGTGTTTATATTTTAATTTTAGATACAGTTCTTTTTATCTCTAGGAATTTCATTTATCTTTTTGATACCTTTATCTTGGTATAGTGCTTATATTTTCATTTTTCTTATCTTCTTATCTTCTCTGTGGCTTGAAAACCAGCTCCATGCAGTAAGCCCTACCAATGTTGAGCTCACCTTAAATGTTTCCCTTCTTTCATGTATCACATTCTTATATTCCCTGTTGTCCAAAGTATGAAAACTGTATTATCATAGTTTGTGGTTTTCTACTTGTTTAATTTGGGAGAGTAAATTCAGTTCTTATAATCTTGACCAGAAGCAAAAGTCCTAAAAGAGTTTTGTAAACTGAAGACTACTACTACTATAATCCAAGTTATACATTGTAAGTGATGCTTTATAATGGGTGAGTCCTGATACACATAGTACATTATTTCATCCTCACAACTACCTAATATTACATATGAATGGGATGTTCCAAAAACATTAAAAATTATTGTTTTAAAATAAAATTCCACGTTAGGATATTTACATTACAGCCAGTGACTTTAGCAGAAAAGTATACAGAGAACAACCTTCTAAAATTAAATTCTACTTTGATGTTTGATATTATTATTTTATTTTGACTGAAGAAGAAAGGAATAATATTTCCCTGCCCTCTTCTCATTTTAGGTGGATATCAGATCTGCCTATCACTCCCAGAAAAAGTTAACATCATTTTTTTATGTTCAGGTACAGGGGGGAACAAAACAAACAAACAAAATCTAAAGGACTTGCTGACAGAGTGAGCCACCTGGGAGAAAACCACAGACTTTGATTTTGAATTTATTAACTAAGCTCCCTCACCACAGAATAAGAGTAGATAAATCTCCCAGATTTAAAGAATGAAAGTACTACTGTTGGGTTGAGGAATGGAAATTTCTTTGAGCTGGTGAAGAAAAAATATTTTAGGTCCTTGGAAGCCATTTGTATCTGCTCAAATAGGGCATCACAGAAATGGAAGAACCAATATGGAGTTAACAACATAGGTACCTCACTTTGGTGGCCCCTTGGGCTGAGCTTAGTACAAAATGAGTGATAGCTCATGCATCCAAATGGATCTGGGTCAGGAGTATGGGCATCACTTATCCCTGTGTCTGAGAAATATGACCCTCCCTATCCCTGGAGCACAGAGGCCTGAGATGTGTGTATGATCTCCTACGATCTCAGGGAAGTTGGAGAAAACCCTAGAGGTGGATTAATTTTGGACTTCCCATATACTCAGCTATAGTAATTTTGTAGTGAGCTTCATTTAAAAAAATAATTTAGAACAGCTGGACATGGTAGCGCATGCTTGTAATCCCAGTACTTGGGAGACAGGAGAAGCACAAGTTCGTAGCCAGCCTCAGCTACTTAGTGAGGCCCTCTGCAACCTAGTGAAACCCTGTTTCAAAATAAAGAATAAAAAATAGGGCTGGGGATGTAGCTTGGAGATAGAATGCTCCTGGGTTCAATCCCCAGTACCGCAAAAATATTAGAAAAATTATATAACTTATTCTGCTATTATTGGGATAATTCATACCTGGTAAACCTATCTGAATATTTTTTAAATACAAAAATAAGTTTTATCTGTATGACTTTTTTCTCCATAGGAATAGAACCAATGGTATAGATGGTAGATGAATGGATGGATAGATTGATGGATTGATCAATTGATAGGAGATTTATTATTATGGAAATTGGCTTGTGTAATTATGGAGGCCAAGTCTCATAATCAGTCATATCGGTAAGCTGGAGAACTAGAAAAGCTAGTCGTGTTATTTAGTCTTTAGCAGAAAGTCTGAGAACCAGAAGACCTGATGAGGTAAATCCTAGTTTGAGGCCAAAGGGCTGAGTAGCAGGAAGATCCCCATTATATATCTTGGTGTCTGAAGGCCAGAGAATCAGAAGCTCTGATGTTTGAGTGCAGTAGAATATGGATTTTGCAGCCCAAGGAAAGAGCTAGAATTTGCCTTCTCTGCTTTTTGATTCTACCTGGCCTTGGAAGGATTGGATGATGCCTACTCACATTGGTGAGGGTGGATCTTCTTTAATCAGTCTGCTGATTTAAATGCTAATCTCTTCCAGAAAAACCCTCACAGACACACCCAGGATATAAGTTTTACCAGCTCTTTGGGTATTCCTTAAGCTAGCCAAGTTGACACATAAAATGAACCATTACATTACCTTTTTTTTCTGATTTCAGTCTTGAAAAATATTTGAACAAATGTCATAGTCTATTTCAGCAATAACTATAATACTACTACTGATAACGTCTACTAAGAGTTTGCTATGTACCAAGCCCTAGACTGTGTATGATTGAACCTCATGTAGTTCTTACAACTGTGATGCAAGAATGATTTTTATTCCTATTTTAAGGATGGGAAAATTGAGGTTTAGAAGTTTAAAGTAACTTGCCCAAACTCACATAACTCACCAGAGGATTAACTCAGAAAGCTTGTTTTCAGAATCCACAAACTGAATCAATAATTTAGAGTGCCTCTATTATAGTTACTCATGAACAAATCAATTTAGTAACCCTATTAGCTAAAACATTTGGTACACATTATTTGTTGCATGTTGATTAAAATTTTTCTATGAGCATATACTACTTTTTGCTTGAATTGTTATAGTGATTAACATGTCCAGCATTTTCCCAAACAAAACACCTCCCACCTGCAATTCTGAAATCAATGGCTCATCTCAGAGAGGAGTCAGTTTATAATTTTTAGGCCCAATTCAGATCTACTTCTTAAGGAGCCTGGAATTTTCTTTTTGCCTTTCCTTAGATTTTCTTTTCAAAAGTAATGGGAAAGAGGAAGTTCCAGGCTTTGCTCAGTGTTTTCTTGCGTAGTGATGCTATTGTCAGGACAATGACTATGATCACAGCAGCAGTTATTCATACTGTTGTTTCCCTCAGACTCTCTTGTGGGCCACCCTCTGTGGTTGTCTGTAGTGGAGAAAGCTATAGTTGCTGCTGTCTTTACATAGAATGAAGGTATTGAAATTTTCCATTGTGATTTAAAATAGGTAAACTCTGACAAAGCTGAAAAGGATTCTCTGGCTATGATAATTCCATATCTAATGTTTGTTATTACACCCGCACAATGAGAGGCCTTTACTTTGGCTGATTTTCGTAATGGTCCACCCTAAACAAACTTGGGAAGTATGATACTAGAGATCGGCCATTTTTCTTCCTTTTCACTTATCAATTTTCCTCCTTTCTCCCTCTTTCCCTTTCTATACTGTGTGTGTGTGTGTGTGTGTGTGTGTGTGTGTGTGTGTGTGTGTGTGTCTAGTGAAGTCCTTTTATCTCAATGTCTCAGATTTATCTGAAATTCATCTATCTTTCTCGATCTCTGTTGTCTCCTAGCTTCTGTCATTCCCAGTCTGAAATACAACTTCCCCATTGGTATCTCTACTTCTCTTTTCACCATATAGCATCTAAATGATATTGTATAAATGGAAATCTGACCATGAAATTGTCTGGGGCATAAAGACATGTGGTGGCTACCCCTAATTCTCAACCTGTCTAATCTTCATGATTGTGCTCCTACAAACATATCCAGCCACACTCATTTAGTAAAACATTAGCTTCTCTGTATTTTTTATTGTGATCACAGTAGGAAATACATTTTTTTTTTTTGCGGTACCGGGGATTGAACCCAGGGGCGTTCTACCTCCGCACTATACCCCTGGTCCGATTTTTTTATACTTTATTTTGAAACCGGGTCTCACGAAGTTGCAGAAGGCCTCACTAGGTAAAGAGAAAGAGAGAGAGAGAGAGAGCTGAGGTTGGCCGTGAACCCGGATCCTCCGGTCTCCGCCTCCCAAAGTACTGGGATTACAAGCGTGCGCCACCACGCCTGGCTAGGAAATACATTTTGTGTTATTATTCAGTATTCATGAATACACATAAGCACACACATGTGCCTAAAATAAAAGTTACACAAAAATACTTTTTCCACACATACATACACATACGAATGTAGCATATATGTATTGCACACATGTAAATATTTAAAATATATTTTTATTCACTACACAAGATTAGAAAATATGTTTATTCTATTTGTTTACTGCATTATGTCAAACACCTAGAATTTTGCCCAGTACAGAATAGGTACTCAGGATATATTTGTGGAGTGAATACAAATTATTCATTGAACATCAAGAAATAATTGTTTTCAAAATACTCCTCAGTGATGCTGGTTTGGTTTATAAGTTCCAATAATGAGATAAAATAATTGTTAATCAATTGCCGTGTGCATGTATGCTAGTATCACTCTGAAGTACATTATGGTGTGTGATGTGATACTACAATGTACCAATAAAAGTATATATAAAAAAGATATTTTAATGAAAGGAAACAGCTTCAGTCAGTAGTCTTCAAACTTTTAGGTCTCCAAAACCATCAAACAAGTTAGCCCAATAAAGATTTTTTTAAAAATGAAAAAATGCAGAGATATGAAATATATATCATATGTAAAGGTTATGGGCCGGGCGTGGTGGCGCACACTTGTAATCCCAGTACTTTGGGAGGCGGAGACTGGAGGATCCGTGTTTGCGGCCAATCTCAGCGCGCACTCTATCTCTCTCTCTCTCTCTCTCTCTTTCTCCTCTCTCTCTCTCTCTCTCTCTCTCTCTCTACCTAGTGAGGCCCTCCGCAAGTTCGTGAGACCCGGTTTCAAAAATAAAGCATAAAAAAAAATAGGGCCGGGGGTGTAGCACGGAGGTAGAACGCCCATGCGTTCAATCCCTGGTACCACACAAAAAAATAAATAAATAAATAAATAAATAAAGGTTATGGAATAAAGAAAGTAACTCAAATTCAAACAATAAAAAGTTGTTGAATGGAAATGATCAATTGGAAGACATACAATTAAATTTATTTTTCTGATATCTTTATGAATCATGAATATTTGCTTTGAACTTTGAATTTTGATTAGGTAAAGGTTGTTATCCAAATATATCTTACTAAGCTCATTATTAATTGTCCTTGAAATTTGTACTATAAAGTCCATTGGTTACTTTTATTCATTCCATTGCATTTTAAAGAACTTCCTTTGGGATTACTTTTTACATATAAGAATCTGTACATATAGTTTGAATATATATTAAATAACAGCTATAAGTTTAAGTAATGCCTGTAAAAATGTTATAGAAATGTTTCTCCATAAGTAAAGCTAAGAAAATACTTCCCATTCCTATTTATATATATATAGATAGATGTCACTTTATGTGTTCATTACAAATAATTCACACTTGTGATAATTTTCTTTTGAAACTGAAAATGGTAGCTTTTGCAAGGACAAAGGCACACATATTAGACATTTACATATATACTGTACAATATAGGAAAATAAAGTGTATTAAGAATTTATGTGTTGAGCTGTTTAAAGTAGAACATCACATTCTTTTATCCAGATCCATTTGGCTTCTGGCAGAGATGTATATCTATCCATTTACTAGGGAAGATTCATCACTGTGGAATCCATCAAGTAGTAACTGAGTGCCTAAAAGCTTTAGGTGTTAATAGAGGATGTTTGGGAAACTGGTGAAATGGAAATCTGAGCTGCCCAGGTAGTAGGAGTCATTCAACCTGAGAACACAAGGGAGTCAGCTTCAAGGTGGATTCATCACTATGGTTGACAAAACCATCTAGTATATGTAATTGGCATGGATCGCATAAACTTCCTCTATAGGATATTTGAGCTGGCTATTGAGCCTTTTAGTTTCAGTGTTGGGTATACTTTATATTAGTCTCAAGCACTAAAACAAAATGGTTTCACATATTACCTGTATGTTGTCCCTTATAGGGTCCAACTTTAGATCAAGATTTTAATGGAGGCAGAAATATTTTATTCAAGTATTCAGAGATACCAACACACACCAGGTGTGGTGATAG
The DNA here is from genome assembly GCA_004027185.1 of Glis glis. NCBI lineage: Eukaryota > Metazoa > Chordata > Mammalia > Rodentia > Gliridae > Glis > Glis glis. The sequence continues at coordinate 32,636 of PVJS01020266.1, forward strand.
ATTTCCTAAAGTCACCTTTATTTGCTTTTCTTAATATCAGCTGTGATTATTTTCTTTTTTTAAAATTTTTTTTTTGCGGTACCAGGGATTGAACCCAGGGGCGTTCTACCTCTGTGCTACACCCCCGGCCCTATTTTTTTATACTTTATTTTGAAACTGGGTCTCATGAAGTTGCGGAGGGCCTCACTAGGTAGAGAGAGAGAGAGAGAGAGAGAGACAGGGAGGGAGGGATGGAGGGAGAGAGAGAGAGAGA
>PVJS01020267.1:0-32796 GCA_004027185.1 Glis glis
TTGCAAGAAAGTGGAAGGATCTGGAGAACATTATGTTAAGCGAGATCAGTCAATCACAAAAAAAGAAGGGACATATGTTTTCATTAATATGCGCAACCTAAGGAGTAGTAGGGTCACACAAGGGACTCTGGTTGATAATGGAGAACCCTCAGCAGAACAAGGGAAGTGGTACAAGGGAAGGGGGAGGGCAAGAAAGAAGTGAATAAATGGAATTACTATCATAAACAATATGTACATGTGAAAATATACCAACATCATTCTTGGTACTTCATATGGGTGGGGGGAGGCAGGGGGACACTAAGAGCTGTGTGCATATAAGTTAACATCAAATAGATATTCATTGCAATGTAAGACTCCAATGCACCAATAAAAGCACGTTTAAAAAAAATAAGGCCGGGTGTGGTGGCGCACGCTTGTAATCCCAGTACTTTGGGAGGCGGATACCGGAGGATCCGGGTTCGCGGCCAACCTCAGCGCGCATGCGCGCACGCACGATCTCTCTCTCTCTCTCTCTCTCTCTCTCTCTCTCTCTCTCTCCCTAGTGAGGCCCTCCGCAACTTCGTGAGACCCGGTTTCAAAAATAAAGCATAAAAAAATAGGGCCGGGGATGTAGCGCGGAGGTAGAACGTCCCTGCGTTCAATCCCCGGTACCGCAAAATAAATAAATAAATAAATAAAAGCAAAATGAAAAGAAACGCACTGCCTATCTCTGTCCCCTTCCTCACCTGTGGCTGAGGTTGGCACAGATGAACGGGGTAGGCACTGGCTTTGGACTGGAGGTGCAGCTGGGAGGTTTTAGACCTGCAAGGAGCAAATCTATCACTCAGCAGGTGCTATATTGTAAGATTGGTAGGCCTCTGAGAGTTACAAAAATAAAGACCTTTCTCTGTCCTTGGGGAACATAACATCCTCCCAGGAACGCAAGAAGGATGGCTGCTCGGTAGACAGTCAAACGGAGGTGGGTGGCATGTGTGCTTTGATAGACGTGAGTGAGTGAGAATAATTATGCTGCACAGAAGGCAGGAAATGACATGGTCCCCATGGGAGCAGTGATGTAGGAGCGCACTGCTTCAGGGGAGCCCTAGGGCATCCTAGGACAAGTTGGGAGGGTCCAAGGTGGTAGAGAAAAGGATGTGTGTGTCCCCAGGGGAGCCATGACATGGAGGAGGACAGGCTTCTCAAAGTGTGGGTCCTGAACCATTCCTGGGTGGGGAAGTCAGTTTAGCAGGCTGAGATATACATTAACATACAGAAGAAGAAGAGAAGTCAGGCATGTGGTGCATGCCTGTAATCCCAGTACTTGGGAGGCTGAGACAGGAGGATCACAGGTTTGAGGACAGCCTCAGCAATGTAGCAAGGCTCTCAGCAACCTAGCAAGACTCTGTTTCCAAACAAAAATATGAAAAGAGTTGGAGGTATAGCTCAGAGGTAGAATGCTCCTGGGTTCAATCCCTAGTAACACACACAGAGAGAGAGAGAGAGAGAGAGAGAGAGAGAGGAGAAGAAGGAGGAGGAGGAGGAGGAGGAGGAGGAGGAGAAAAAGAAAAGAAACAAAATAGAAAAAATATCAGAGTGCATCATGCCTAGAAAGGATGTGTACTACTTCAGGAAGCATTTGCTTTGTTAAAGAAAACCCAGAACTGGATAGTAATCTAGGCTATAAAAGCAGATTTTATTCAGGGACCATTGCAATAGGGGAAGAAACATCAGTATAGAACATGGCTCCATTCCAGATATAGAGGCAGCAAGTGGGGGTTTATGGCCAAGGAGCAGGGTAGGGTGAGTGAGAGGGAAATTCCTAAGAGGAGACATCAGGGATGAGGGAGGACTCTGGCCAAACCCACCTAACAGAATTGTTGCTGAAGATAGTCCAAGGTGATATGACCTCACCAGGGAAATGGTGAGAGATGAAGAATCCAACAGTTATGGAGGTGTGTGTGTGTTGGGGGGGGTCTTCTCTAAACTGACTGTCTCAGTCAGTATTCTCCCTGTTGTGATCCAAAACGACTGACCACACAGCTCAGAGGAAAGTAGATTTATTTTCTCGCAGTTATGAAGGTTTCAGAGGTTCAGTTCATGTTAGGCCGGGTCTGCGGAACTCAGAGCATGGCGGTTGGAAGCAGAGAGAGGATGAGAGCAAGGGCTCTGCTCTCACATCCTGGAGGCCAGAAGCAAGAGAGAGCAGGCAAGGGGAGGAGAGACCATATATAATCCCCAAGGCCACACCCCCAGGGACCCCTCCTCAGCAACCAAGCCCCACCTCCATCATGGATGCCTGGTCTCCCTGAGGTCTAGGGGGACGTTCTAAACCCAGACCATAACACTCACTGAGCGATTTCTTGTTAATACTGGGCTGTTCTGGTCTGGCAAGAATGGAGCCTATTCCAGAAGAGACTCTGGAGGAGCCTGATCAAACTTGAGTCAAGGAGCTAGTCTTTGTTGCTTTGAAAAGGAAAGGTCTGCCATTGAGGAATTTGGACTCTGGCTGTGATACACCCACAAGACCCAGGGTAAAAGGGAATGAACCAAAGCTACCTGACAGGTTGCTGTGAGATTTGCTAAGAGGCCTTCTCCTTCCTCTCCATTCAGTTTGTCTCTGGTTTATTTCTGGAACTGAGATTTTGTTCTTCTGGCTTGCATGTCTGTGCGAAATCCACAGGACGATTTTGTTTTCTCCGATGCTGATTATTCTCCGGTCTCTGGATATTAACTTTTACAGCTTGTGAACAATGCGATTTAATGAAAAATTAATGGTATTGATTCTGACCGTGATGTTCACAGATAAATTCCACTCAATTTGAGGCTGGCGGGTGCATTCGATCTTGCCTTCTGTGCCAAACGATGCGATTCTTACTTTCTATCTTTGGCGACTGGCCTAATTTTCCCTGAGAAGGTACTTGTTGGGGTGTGACAAATGACTGCACTTGTGCGGAGCACCGGGCTGCTCTGTTGTTGCTGAGGAGGTTGGACCATGGGGAAAGGTCCCGCTCCTCTTAGGACAAAGTCTACAGTCCAGACACTATGCTGGTCCTGAGGTCAGAAGAGCAATGTCCTCCCTGTCTAGACCCCTCCTCCTTCCTTGCCAGGGGATCCTGTTCCTCTCATTGAGCCACACCTGGATCCACCTGCTTGCCACGATAGTGGCACATGGGTCTTTCCTGGATGTCTCTTTAGGGCCAGACCTTATGCTGAGTGTGAGGTCCATTCCCGGACTATGACTGTCCTTGCAGGCTTCCCTAGACCTACAGTAATGCCCTTATCCTCAGGGTACACATTCCAAGACCCCCAACAGATTGCTGAAACCATACATAGTACCAGACTCTATATATACTATTCTATCATCTATCTATCTATCTATCTATCTATCTATCTATCTATCTATCTATCATCTATCTATCTATCTATCTATATCTATCATCTATCTATCTACCTACCTATCATCTATCTATCGATCTATCTATTATCTATCATCTATCTAATCTATCTATCTAATCTATCTATCATCTATCTAATCTATCTATCATCTATCATCTATCTAATCTATCTATCTAATCTATCTATCATCATCTGTCTATCTATCTATCTATCTATCTATCTATTTAACTATCTATTTAACTATCTATCTATTTACTGTGGGACTGGGGATTGAACCCAGCAGTGTTCTACCTCTGAGGTACACCCCCAGCCCTATTTTATTTTTCGTTTTTCAAACAGGGTCTCACTAAGTTGCTGAGGCTGGCCTGGAACCTGTGGTTCTCCTGTCTCAGCCTCCCAAGTACTGGGATTTCAAGCATGTGCCATCATGCCCAACTTATCTGATAGATAAGCTACTTCTGATAGAGTTTAATTTATAAACTCCAGGCATAGTAAGAGATTAACAACAATTTGGGCATGGTGACACATGCCTGTAACCCCAGTCCTTGGGAGGTTGAGACAGGAGGATCATAGGTTTGAGGCTAGCCTCAGCAATTTAGTGAGGCTCTCAGTAACTTTAGTGAGGCTGTCTGCAACTTAGTGAGACCCTGTTTCAAAATAAAAAATAAAATAGGGTTGGAGGTATAACTCAGAGGTAGCATGCCCTGGGGTTCAATCCCCAGTACCACACACACACACACACACACACACACACACACACACACACAGATTAACAACAATAAATACTAATAAAAATAGAGCAATTATAACAATCTATTAGAATAAAAGTTATATAAAGCTTGTGAATTATTTATTTCTGTAACTTTCCATGTAATATTTTTGGATACTGGTTGATGGTGAGTAACTAAAACTGTAGATAAGGGGGAACGTCTGTAGTCTGAATTGTCTACCTTTCCTTGAGTCGGACTTTTGTAATTATATCTGGATCTTGGACTTCAGAAACTGAAACTTAAGTGCTAGCTGGGTGACAGGTGTGTTTCATGGGAGTCTGTGATTTTAACTTTTCTGTGCCTAAAACTGATGAGAAATGGAGGAAGGTGTAATGGATACTGCCTTTTGGAAGGAAACATGACACTATGTATTATGTGCCTTCAAAATGTTCCTGCCCTTTGACCCAGTAATTCTGTTCTCAGGAAGTCATCGTGAGCAAATGGTATCAAAATACATGATGGTTTATGGTGGTGGCGCACGCTTGTAATCCCAGTACTTGGGAGGCTGAGATAGGAGGATCGCAGGTTTGCTGCCAGCCTCAGCTACTTAGTGAGGCCCTCCGCAACTTAGTGAGACCCTGTTTCAAACTCAAGAATAAAAAGTAGGGCTGGGGGTATAATTCAGAGGTAAAATGCCCCTGGGTTCAATCCCCAGTACAGAAAAAAAAAAAGAAAAGAAAAGAAAACAAAAACAACCATGATGGTTTATGGTGGTTGTTGTTGGTAGTGGCGTGTTTACGTGCGGGTGTGTGTGCATGCCTGTGTTGCTGGAGATGGAACCCAGAGCCTCACACATGCTAAGCAGGTGCTTTACCATAGAGCTACATCCCCAGCCCACATGATAATATATGTAAACGATTTCCTCTGCAGCATCATTTAAAATTGGAAATGATCTAAACATCCCACACTAGGAGTTTGGTGAAATCAATTTTGCTATAGCCATATTTTGGAGTAGCAATTAGCCAGCCAAAATGGTATTTTAAAGACTAGTGAAAATATGGAAGATTGAAATGAAAGTGAAAAAAATAAAGCTATATAGAAAGCATGATCCCAATTTAACTAAGAATGTTTGCATATTGAAAAGCTTGGAATCAAATGCCCTAGTATGTTAACAATGGTATGGCTGACTAGTGGATAATAGATTTTCTTTTTCTTTCCTTCCTTCCTTCCTTCCTTCCTTCCTTCCTTCCTTCCTTCCTTCCTTCCTTCCTCCCTCCCTCCCTCCCTCCCTCCCTCCCTCCCTCCCTTCCTTTCTTCTCCTTGTCTGGGGATTGAACCCAGAGGCATCCTATCTCTGAGCTACACTCCCAGCCCTATTTTACTTTTTATTTGGAAACAAGGTCTCACTAAGTTGTTGAGGCTGACCTCGAACCTGTAATCCTCCTGTTTTAGCCTCCAAAGTACTGCAAGTACAGATGTGCGCCACCATGTCCAGCTGGGGGGCATTTTTCATAAGAAGTATCAATTACTGTATAACCTGGAAAGCGCAGCATGTCCTCTGCAGGTTTGACTCTGGTCTTCTGAGAGGCAGACACCCCCTCTGTAGGTCCAAATGTCCCTATCCCAGTGGTGGGGTCCAGAATCACAGCAGACAAAGAGACCTGCTGTGCTGCCCCTGGATACCTTCCCTCTCTACACTCATGATCTTCCCAGAGGGGCTGGCCCTGAGAATTTTATCTCTTGTCATTGTGTATAGAGACCCTGACTCTCATTCATATTCAAATTTAATCTAACACCTCCTTCCAGCCCCACCATGGGCATTCAGTCCTCTCTGGCTAGGGTGGGCTTTCATTGTTAATACCTGTTCTAATTTGCCTCCTTCTTTTACTGCTGGGGAATTTTCCATTAGAGTTAACCTACCTAGCAGGCTCAAATCAATTCAGCTTTATCTGTCAGGGTGTAAAATTTGGGGACAGATTAACTCTGTTCTAGTTCTTAAACCCTTAGAAACTCCCCTAGCTTTCCAACTGTCTTGTGCCAACCTAGCTTAAGAAAGAAATGATTATTTTTCATTTTTAGTCTTTGCTGCTATAATTTCCCCTCCTAATAGGTTACTCAAATTGTCTTCTTTCAGAATGCCAGCTAAGGAAGGAGTTGGTTTGATTTTTCAATGAAAGACATGATTGGAAAAAGGCTAGGAGCTTGGGAACCCCTGAGATACACAGTAGGATCTACCAGTCTTGAGTGCCAGGTCTGTGAACCTCTATCTCAGTACATCCTGTTGCCCACTCCTGGGGTTAACAGTGATTTGCCCTTTGGCAAGATGAGCCTGGGGCCCCAGGAATTTGGGGGGAATTTACAGATTTATAGGAACCCTGCTCAACGCTGATTCTAATGTTAGCTCACAAATGCGTTGACTAGTCCAGAGTTAATACTGCAGTTTGGATCCCAGGGAGGGACAGCCACTGTGGCCAGCCTATGCTCTGTAGGGCTCCCCCCAGCCAGGACCCAGAGCCCCAGCTCAGTCCCCTTCTCCTTCCTCCCTCATCCCAGACTTTCTCTGAAAGGCATTGACTTCACCTCTCAGCCTCTTCCCAGGCTCTGAAGTCTCACCTCCTCCTCTCCCCAGGGTTTTCTTTTCTTTTCTTTATTTTAACTGGTAGATGTGTGTGTGTGTGTGTGTGTGTGTGTGTGTGTGCGCGCGCGCGCGCGCGCGCCCGCGCAAGTGTGCGTGCATGCGTGTGCATAGTGGGGATTGAGCCCAGGGGCAGTCTACCTCTGAGCTACACCTTCAGCCCTATTTTATTTTTTATTTTGAGATAGGGTCTCACTAAGTTGCTGAGGGTTTCCCTAAGTTGCTGAGGCTGGCCTCCAACCTGTGACCCTCCTGTCTCAACCTCCCAATTACTGGGATTACAGGTGTGAGCCACCACACCCGGCTTATTGGTACATTATAATTATACATAATAGTGGGACTCATTGTTACATATTTATACATGCACCTAACATAATTTGGCCAATTTCATTCCACAGTGCCTCCCTCTTTCCCCAGTGTTTGCTATTTTATCTTTCTATCCTCCAACTTCTCTGTCTTTTCTCCCTCAGGATAAATTTTAAGTTCTTTAAGCTTCCTGAAATCCTTTGTGAAGCAAGATTCCCTTTAAACAAACAGACAAATGGAGGAGGTGCCGCCAGGCTGAGGTCCTTCCCGGTGGCTCTGTCCCATCTCACTGCAGTCTTTACCCAGAATCTGAGCCTGGAGTGGAGGCACAGCACAGGAACACTTACTGAAATGAATGCGCTCACACTTCCAATAACAAGGAACCTAGGAGTGACAATTCCTTAATCTTTTTAAAAGTGTGCCAAGGGGGAAAACAAGCGAGGTTAAAAAAGTGAATTATGAGCTGGGTGTGGTGGTGCATGCCTATAATCCCAGTACTTGGGAGGATCATAGGTTCTAGGACAACCTCAGCAGTGCAGCAAGACTCTCAGCAACCTAGTAAGACCCTGTTTCAAAAAAAATAGGGCTAGGGGTATAGCTCAGAAGTAGAATCTCTCTGGGTTCAACCCCCAGTACCACACACACACATACACACACACAAGTGAATTATACAATCACACTCTAACCCCCTCCACCATCCATATGGCCTATCCCCAGGTGGAGTGGACTTTCCAAAGGCAAGAACACTCCTAGCTCTTCTGTGTCCTCAGACTCCTCTTCCTAGCACTCTTCCCTCCTCCCCCTCCTGGTCCCTCGTTCTCCAAGCTCTCACCTCCTTGTTCCCAAATTACTGAAACCAGTTGGTTGTATTTTCAGACTGACTGATTATAATTAAATTGGAACTCGTTCACTCCCACCCCCTCATTGGGATTGAACCAGCATTTCATACGCAGTCACCACCATTCTATCCCCCTTCCCATTCTCAGCGTATTCTCAGCATCACCGATCGCCAGACTCTAGCCAGGTATTTCCAGCTGCTTGCCGGTTATGGTCACTTAGGTGTCACTAGGGCCATTGTACTCAGTATGGCGCAAACCCTATTCCCTTCCCTCCTCCAAAAAAAGCCTGCCTTTCCTTCTGAATTCTCTCTCAGTTTATGTCAACGCTATTTACCCATCACGTACACTAGAAACTCCAGTGTCGTCTTCAAATCCTCCCTCTCCCAGACCTGGAAACTTCAGTCCACCCTTAGCACCTCCAGCTGCATCTCAGAGAAGTCTCCTTCCCCTGGGGTCCTCTGCCACGGCTAGGATTAAGCTCCAAGCTCGTCACATCTTCCCCTTAGACTCTGTGACAACCATTCCTCTCTTGTCACTCCAGTCTTGGCCATCTTGATGTCAGAGCCCTTGGTTTAAAAATGTGAACCTTTAAAAAAAACTTTTCTAAATCACTGAGGTCTCCCTGTGGTCTACATCAAAGAACATAAACTTCAACCACAAAAGGCCAGAGTCAACATTTTAGTCTTAGCCGGATGTGGTGATGCACGCCTTTAATCCCAGTACTTGGTAGGCTGAGACAGGAGGATTGCAGGTTTGAAGCAAGACTCAGCAACTTAGTGAGGTTCTCAGCAACCAAGTAAGACCCTCTTTCAAAACAAAAAATAGGGGTGGGGGCGGTGTAGCTCAGAGGTAGAATGCATCTGGGTTCAATCCCCAGCACCACACACACAGAAAAATTTAGTCTTGTGGGCCAAAGTCCATGTCACATTTACTACATTCTCCCTGCATAGCACAAAGCAGTAGACAACAGACAACCTACGCAGACAATGTACAAAGGAATGCACATGGTTGAATTCCAATAAAACTTTATTTATAAAAAAAAGATGGTGGGCCAGATTTGAGTACAGACCCTCCTTTGCTGCTCCCTGGCCTACAGGGTAGAGCCCAGAGGCTCTGAAGGCCCTTTGCCCCAGCACCTTCATCTCTCTTTGTTTCTCATTTCTCCAGCCACTGTATAGACAATATTGTAGACATGTCCATGTCTTGGCACCTCATCGCCTTAAGATTCAAAAGATTCAAGGGCGACCTCCAGCAACCATTCTGCTAAGTGTCTCTTCCTCCTATGGCCTTTCATGGGATTTTGTGTACATTTCTATTACTGTGCTTGTCGTTCTTGCTTATGAACATCTGGTCACCTCTCTCTCTCTCCAACTAGATTATTAGATTCTTGCGGCCTGCAAAGTTTCTTTTGCTAACTCTCTATCCTAGCATCTGGCACAGCGTAAGTGAACAGCAACTGTTTGTAGAATGAATGGCTGTATTAATCGTCTCCAAAGAGCCCGGGTGGTGGAAATCCTTCCAAATTTCTTTTATCATTGGTTCAGGCCCCGCCTTATTGTTTCCTCTGAATAAAGACTTCCAGGTTTGTCTCTTACATTTTCTGGTGCATGTTGCATTGGTTTTTAATAATTGCCTTGCCTAGCCTGGGTGAACTACCTCTATCTCCAATTTTAATAATTTCTTAATGGTGTGTATCAACAGAATGAATCTTCTCCATTAATAGAGCCATCACCTGATGCACTTAACACTCACATCCTTCCTAAAGACACACTTCTGTGGAGAATTAATGGATGTTGCATCTAACAGGGATCGCACTAGGAAAAACTGTTGTTCTTCATTGCTAATTTGAAGCTGCAAATTCGTACTGGAAATTTCAGTGGGTTCTTCAAAGCCGGAACATTAGCCAACTAATATTGACCCTGGCTGGTGTCTGGACTCCATCTGATGCTCGAAAAGTGGGTCTGTCTTCCCTGTAATTAGCTGCATCTTTGCCATTTCTCCTGCCTGGACTGGCTATATCCTTAGGAAGTTTCATGGTGCAGAGGCTGGATTCTCAGAAGGGTCTGGATTCAAGTAGTACCAGTGGTGGATGAGGATATGTTTTTAAGAAGAAAGAGTTAGTTACCAGCATAATGAGAAGTAAGTCTCTTGGATTCCAGAGCAGGATCATTTCTATCCACGGCCCTTGCTTGGCTCAAGACCAATGTGCATCACTCCAGGGAGGAGAGGCCCAGATGCCCCTGGGAATGCACACTCAGATTTGGGCCAACTCCGTAGGCCACGAGTGACTGGATTCCTCCTTTCAGAATATGCATTGTACCACGTCTCCACAATGACAATTGGACCGGCTCCTATCACCCTCACAGACGCCCCTTCTGTGGCTCACAGAGGCATCCTGGAGGTGGTAGAATTGCTGTACTCCTGCCCAATGTGCACAGGTTGCATGAGGTTGAGAAGTGAAATTGAATGAAAGAGCAAAAGCACAGCCTGCTCACGTAATTCTGAAGCACAAGGGACTTTAGTTCCAACAGGAGATACATGCCAGTGAAAGCACATGACATTACTGGCTTGTTCCTGAAAACTCTATCTGTGGTCCCCACTTTCCAAGGCTGGAAAAGTGGCCAGAGCCCACTGGGGCCTTGAGCTGTCCTCCGGCAGCCAGAGGCAGACGGGTCCCGCCTGCTCCGCTGTCTCTGTTGGTTTTTATGGGCGCAGATCTCACACCCTGTTCTGCTATTAAAAATAAAATGAGGCACACATCACATGTCTGTCCCAGACTGCAAGACTCATTTCCTTCTAATAAGCCTCTGATTTGTCTGGGCTTTCCTTACCTAGAAAGATTGAATCTCCAGAGGCTCCCATTATAGATTTCTAGTTTTGTACCTTATTTTCTCCCCCTTCTCTGCTATTTTGATAGAAAATTAAGTTAGTGGCTACTTCTGCACACACACACATACACACACACACACACACACACACACACACTCACACACACACTCACTCTCTCTCTGTCTCTCTGGGAGCCAGGAGCAGATATTCTATGCACACAGAGAAGGAAAGCTTTGACCTACTTACTTTATAATTGATAATAAATTTGCTACTACTATATGTTACCTGCAGGCCCCAGGAAATAGAACCCTGAGCAGATAGGTGTCTGCCCTGTCCTGGGCTGGACATCCTGCAGACTGAGAAAATCATGGGTATTCAAGGTCTTAAAGGATCGCAGTGGGTAGTCCTTGAATGACACCCCCCCAGTCTCCCACTGCCTTTTATTTGCCAAATCCAGTAGCCCAAGAGGCAAGTCTGGTAGCAAGCCAGACAGTTAAACGGAGGGCAGAAAGCCCAGCAGCCAGGGCATTCATGTCCAGGTCAAGTTCTCAGTCACCCCTCTGGGTGTCCAGTGTAAAGATACAGGCTGAAGTTCAGGTGAAATTTGGGGCCTGTGACGCCACAGGAGCAAGGCTGGGCCTTGTCAACAGAAGGGAGTATCCTGTCTAGCAATGTCAACAGCCCAGGAAGTTCAGGGTTGAGTCCGAAGGAATGGGATGTACAGAGGATACGCTGGGAAGGTCCAGAGAAGGAAAGGCCGGACCCATCTGTGGCCCAGCTGCGGACCCTGTTGTCATCTGACATTTTCTCCTGTCGCATGGCATGTCCTGACCCAAAGGTAAAACCTTACTGTAAAGATCACACCTCACCCATCTTTCAGATGGGGAGATTGAGGCTGCGGGGGAAGCCTGACCCAGGTGACTGGGCAGAGCAGAAACCAGCAGCCCTGTGGCTCTTCAGGAGACCCTGCCTCTGCACCCTCCCATCCTCAGTGTCTGGGGATCCAGGCTCAGGCTGCCTGAGGCTGTGCTGTCTATGCTGGTGTCCTTGAGTGCTTTGCACCATGACCTCCAGCTGAGCAGCGGCTCCAAGCTCTTCTCAGGACACCGGGGACTAGGTAGGAAAACATATGGCTGCTTTAGGGTATGCTTTTGGGCATCATTGCTGATGGGAACAGCCTAAAAATGCAGACAGACTTCTTGATTCAGAACTTGGCCTGGACAAAAATTAGTTTTTGTTCCTTCAATGAAAAGAGGGGGTGGGGTGGGTTAGTTTGAATAGCAGATTAACAGGGAACGTAAGAGAACACAGGCTTCCTGTTCTTCTTTTAAGCACTTTAACGATGTCCACAGATCCACAGAAAAGAGAGCTGGTAGGACCTAAGGGATCCTTGCCGCCAACCCAGCTCATTTTACACATGAGCAAACTGAGGCCTCTGGGTTTGGCTCCAGACCTAATTAGCTATTACGCCTGGCCAGAAGCCTAGGGTCCTGGCTCACAGGCTGGTCTTTTCTCTGCTGGAGCCCACATTTATTCACAGAAATCATCCAGCATGCTGAATTACTATTGATAATTGATAATAAATTTGCTACTGATATATGATTCTTACCTCTTTAGACTCATTGTTTGGTAAGCAGCTATTTGTCTAGTGCCTCCTGCAACTTGTGGGTTAGGAAACATACAAAAAAAAAAGAAGTCTAGGAGGAGCTTACAGCTGGGAGAAGCCTCGATTTCTATGTCAATCACAGGGGCATGCTAGATGTCATGGGACAGGAATGATGGACCTGTGGAATGGTCAGCAGAGAGGGAGAGAATTTGGCTCTGGGGAACAAAGACATTTTTGTGGAATGTATGGCCCCAACTTAGCCTTGAAGAATAGATATGATTTTGGCAAGGAAAGAAAAAAAAGGGAAGTTGTTTCAACTGCAAGTAGTGAATGGGATTGGATAGTAATCTTAAAAACAGCCTTCGAAGATATCAGGTCCTAATTCCTGGAATTTGTAAATGTTACATTGGGAAGAGGTCTTTGAAGATCAAGTTTAAGGATCTTGAGATGGGGGATTTATCCTGGATTATCTCTGTGCTCCTTAAATGCAAACCCTAATGTTCCTATCAGAGGGAGGTAAAGGAAGATTTCAAACAGAAGAGGAGAAGTCAGACATTAGAGTGATGCGGCCACAAGCCAAGAAATGATGGTAGAAGCCAGAGAGGCAAAGAATGATTTCTCCCTAGATCCTCTAGGGGTGCACAGCACTGCTGATGCCTATATCTTAATCTAGAGGTGCTGAGTTTGGACTTCTGTCCTCCTGACTGTGAGAGAATAGACTTCTGTTGTCTTAAGCCGCCGAATTGGGGGTAATTTGTTACAGCAGCCACAAGATACTAATACAAAGAAGAAAGAACAAAGCTTGTGTGAGACAGGGTGCAAGGTATTTGCTGGGAGTATGTTCGGATATTTAGAGACGTAGTAAGTACAGGAGTTAGGGCCAAGGGTCTGCATTAGTCTGAAGAGTGACAGCAAGTTTCTGCATGTATCTTACTATCCTGATTCGAGTACAGGACTGAAGAGGAGAGCCACAGTGCCTGGTGGATCATTTTTATTTCTCGGTGGCACTTAATCCTGTGCTTCTCATGTTAAAGGTAGTCAATGCTTGGGAAGTGGCAAGGTGAATGGTGGCAGGTGTCATGCATGAGCTGGCAGTGGGTTTGTTGGGGAGAAAGTCAGAGCTGGTTCAGGTCTAGTCATTTATGATAGAGGAAGCTTTCATCTTCAAACTGTGATCTCAAAAGTCCCATGTTGTATCGCACAGGGCTATGAAGTGATAGAAAAAGGCTCAGCCAACCCAGGACTAACGGCTGGGGGTGGGGGCAGATCTGGAGGAAGGGACTGGGGAGGAAATCAGAGCAGCTCTGGCTGGGGGTAAAAGGTTGGGGGATGGCCAGCTGCAGGAAATGGGCCTTATTGATAGCAGAGTCAAGTTCTCTGTCAGACCCTAGGGAAAGTGATTAAAGATGTCTTTTGAGCTTTCGTGACACCCTTATTGATCCGAGGTTGTTTATAGCCATAAAACAACTGTAAATTAGAGGAATGAAATAAAAGCAGCAGGATACTGAGCTCCTATCTTCCTTTGAGGTTGATAAAGCTTTCTGCACAGCTCCTGGAGCAGCGGGGACTTGAAATATTTCTGCAAAAGGAGAAACTCATTCTGCTCTCCTCCTAGGGGTTGAAGAGACGGTTTCCCCCTCAAAGCTGAAAGCTAATCCTCATCCTTGCTCAGAAAATGTCCTTGTTTAACATGATTTTCTGCTGGGACAGCTGTCTCATCAAACCTGCTGTAGTGTTTTTTTGATTGTTTGTTTTTGTGTTTTGCGGTACTGGAGATTGAACCCAGGGGCCTTCTACCTCTGAGCTACACCCCCAGCCCTATTTCTTATTCTTTATTTTGAAACAGGGTCTCACTAAGTTAAGGAGGCCTCACTAAGTTGCTGAGGCTGGCCACGAACCTGCGATCCTCCTGTCTCAGCCTCCCAAGTGCTGGGATTACAAGCGTGCACCACCACGCCTGGCATCCGCTTACAGTGTAAGATGAGCAAAGACAACTACCCTTTTGTTCTTTTTTCCCCTCCCATCTTTTCTCCCTTTCCCCTCTTCTCCTCTTTCCTCTCATTTCCTTTTTTTTCTTTTGACCTTGCTTTTATCTGATTGTAGGGATTCAGTGTATCACCATTTGTAAAGCAGTTAGGAATTATCCATAGACAATCACCAGTAATTTCAGTGCAACAAACCCAGCCACGTGACCATTGAACTTTCTTTTTTGCTTTTTCCTTGTAGAAATCCGAGAGGCCTTTCGAGTTCTGGACCGGGATGGGAACGGCTTCATCTCCAAGCAGGAGCTGGGCATGGCCATGCGCTCTCTGGGGTACATGCCGAGTGAGGTGGAGCTGGCCATCATCATGCAGCGCCTGGACATGGACGGTAAGACCCGGCGGGCGGTTCCTTCCTCCGGATGCGCTCCCATCTCAGCAGCGAGACCTTGGCTTCGTGGAGGGCCTTGCACTTGGCGTCAAGACACTTGGGGTCATGTCTTGGTTTGTAATTGAGAAATGGAAACTTGGGCTAGATCAGGCTTTTCCCACCAACATTCCATTGAGCTCTTGGGGCCTGTGGAGGTGGTTTTCAGATATTAGAGGAGTGGCATAAAGACGGACGCCTGGCTGGTGGAGCGGTTCTAGAGCTCCCCGGTCCTTTCCCTCCCTTTTTGAAATAACTTTATTGAAATAGAATTCATAAACCACAAAATCTACCCATTTAAAGCATGCAATCCAGTGGCTATTAGTATATTCACAGATTCGTGCAACTAATGCTACAATCAATTTTAGAAATGTTCCACTACTCTGAACAGAAACCCTGTACTTCTTAGCCATCACCTCCCAACCCCTCTATCCCCCAAGCCCCAGGTAACCACAGATCTACTTTCTCTCTCTATAGAGCTGCCTCTTCTGGACATTTTATATAAATGGGATCATACAATATGTGATCCTTTGTGACTGGCATCATGTTTTCAATATTGTAGCACGGATGGCTACTTCAATTCTTTTTATAGCCAAATCATATTCTATTGCATGGACATTATAGCTGCTTTTGTCTGTTTCACATACTGGGTTTCTGTATAGAACCTCACTGGGGAAAAGGTCTCACTCTTTGTAAAATGTTGTGATTGGCCTGGGGATAGTCAGAGAAGGCTTCCTGGAGGGAAGGGAATTTGAGGAAGGCTTTGAAAAACAGAGAGGCAGGGAGATGAACTAGTACCTACCCTGGATCAGGAGACTGGAGTGCTAGCCTATGACTCAGTTTTTCCCCTGCTAAATGGGGAAAGTATTGTCTGTCTCGATTATCTCACAGAGTCATTGTGGGGATCGAATGTGTAAAACTGTGTGACAAGTCACACTGCCTTAAAAATGGTAGGGCCTGTTCTTGTTTTTGGTACCATGCTGCTCACAGGTAATATATCCAGCTTAGCTTCCTCAGGTAATGTCAAGTTTGTGAACCAACCCCACTGGCCTCCACATTCTTAGGGCAGGTGTGTTAAAGTCCCTACTAAAAAATTAAAAATAAAATAAAAATGTTCCCCCAAATCACTGCATTCGATAATCTTCAGGATTCTTGCCTGCTTTGGAATTCTAAAATCTATCCCAAACTGGCTATGAGCCTCCTGACCTTTAGGTCCCATCTTGGTGAAAGGTCCAGGAATATAACACTCTCCTCCTCTGAAACACAGACTGGTTCCAGATATAAGGGTCCAGAGCAGTGGGCTTTGGGCACGTTCAGGCAGAACTTGATGCGGAGACCAAGAGACAGGAGGCAGAGGAGAGGGCCCGAGCGTCTCTTTGGAGGACCAGATCGAGGTCATGGTAGGGAGATGTTTGCTTGCTCTATAGACTAGCTGTGGGAGCGTGGCTTTCTCCTGCTATCTTCTGGACTTGTTGGGAGGGGATAATAAGGGTGGCCATATGGTGAATGAACACCATGCCAGCCACCAGTGCCAACCACCAAGTACAGCTGTGGACGTTTATTTTCTGGTATTTTCAGGGGTATTCATTAGATGAGCAGTCCCAGCTTGTCCTCACAACTCTGATTGATTGTGACTCACCATGTCTTTGCAGCCCTGGTGTGACCTTGCTTTGTGTTTTAGAGATAGTTCTGAAAAGCTGGAGCAAAGCACATTTTTTTTTTTAGCAAAATCTCTCTTCTGTTGACTTCCATCAGCATTTCAGAGACATGTTGGCTGGAAAAAAAAAGTTTCCTTCTTAAAATAATAAAAACCTTAATCTAGACCTCCATTTACAGAAGTAAGAAGTTTTGTGCTTTTGATTCTCCTTACCCTATGCTTATAATAAATCCTAGTTGAATGGACTAAATGCAACTTTAATAAAAATGAGCCGGGCTATCATGGGAGAGTTACTTCTCTTAAGCTGGAAGGGTCTTCCGCAGATCCCATTTGTATCGATCAATATTTTCACTGCTGTAATCCAAAATGACTGACCACACAACCTAGAGGAAGGAAGATTTATTTGCTCACAATCTCTTGGAGATTCCAGGTTCTGTCCATGTGAGGTTGGGGTCTATGGATCTCAGGGCATGGCGGCAGGAAGCAGAGAGAGGGAGAGAGCAAGGGCTGTGCTCTCATATCATGTAGGCCGGAAGCAAGAGAGCAAGCAAGCAAGGGGATTCAAAGACAAAAGCACAGTCCCTAAGGCCACACCCCCCAGAGACCCACTTTCTCCAGCCACACCCCACCGGTCTAGGTTACCACCCAAGCCATGGTAAATCCATTACACACTGATGAGGTTACAACCCTCATGACTTAATTACATCAACTCTGAACATTAATATATGAGCTCTTCAGGGGATATTCTCTATCTAACCATTCTTGATCTTTGTACTATATACAAAGAGTAGTTTCCCTTTATCTGTGGGGGATACATTTCAAGACCCACAGTGGATGCTTTATACCACAGATAATAATAAACTCTATGTATACTATACTTTTCCTCTACATACATACCTACGATAAGGCTTAATTTATAAATTAGGCACATTAAGAAATTAATAAGAGTAATTAATAGTACAATAAGGGTTCCTAGAACACAAACCCTGCAATCATGGTAACTAACTCCATCTGATAACTAAGATGACTACTAAGTAATTAACGGACAGGTAGCATATACAGAGTGGATACTGTGGACAAAAGGATGACTCACGTCCTGGGCAAGATGGACCCAGATAACATGAAATTTTGTCTCACTCCTCGGAATAGTACACAATTTCAACCTTATGAAATATTTATTTCTAGCCGGGCGTGGTGGCGCACGCTTGTAATCCCATTACTTTGGGAGGCAGAGACCGGAGGATCCAGGTTCGCGGCCAGCCTCAGCTCTTTCTTTCTCTGCCTCTCTCTCCCTGTCTGTCTGTCTGTCTCTCTCTCTACTTAGTGAGGCCCTCCACAAACTTCGTGAGACCTGATTTCAAAATAAAGTATAAAAAAATAGGGCCGGGGTGTAGCGCTGAGGTAGAATGCCCCTGGGTTCAACCCCCGGTACCGCAAAAAAAAAAAAAAGAAAGAAATGTTTATTTCTGCCGGTCATGGTGGCACATTCTTGTAATCCCTGTACTTGGGAAGCTGAGACAGGAGGATCACAGGTTCATAGCCAGCCTCAGCAACTTAGGCTCTTAGCAACCTAGTGAGACCCTGTTTCCAAATGAGAAATAAAATCAGGCTGAGGTGTAGCTTGGAGGTAGAATGCCTCTGGGATCAATACCTAGGACCCAAAAAACCAAATGTTTATTTCTGGAATTTTCCATGTAATAATTTTGAACCATGGTGGAACGGGTTATTGAAACCAAAGAAAACAAAACCATGGATGGGAGGACTACTGTATTCACACACTCGATTCCAGCTCATGGAGAATTTTTGCATTATTGTCAATCCTTGCTGATTCCACAGAGGTTTGGAGTCCCATGGGACCTTGCATGATGATAATCTTCAAGGAGCTCATCAGGACTCAGACAGGAGCTCCATCTGGCATGCTGCATAAGAGATTTCAAGTTTCACCAATTTATTTGCAACTTTTCATACTCGGCTACTAACGCCGAAGGCAGAATTTACAAGCAAGCCTCATAGAGAATTTCTATTAGTTCCTTTAACAAAAGCCCGAGTCATCTGCCATTTCACAGTGACCCATCAGGTAAAACACATTTATTTATTTTTTAAAGCACAGCACAGCATCCTCAAAGTTTTGTTTTGGTGCCTACATAAGATTTAGCACCAAATTATGAAAATCATGCAGTAATGTAGGCAGAAGGAATTGCCTAGACAATTTATTAAATGCCCAAGTGCAAAAAGAGCCAAGTGAAAAATGCCCAGTCTGAGGTCGAAATGCATATCTAAGTGTTTTGTAAGTGATATCAGGAAGGGACATTTCTGGGGCACCAGGTTCTGGATGTGGATGGATTGACTCTTTTATAGTGTCCTTCTCTTAATGGGGCCTCTTGAGCTGTTTAGTTAAAAAAAATAGGATCTAATTATACCCTTCCTTTCTCGCTTCTGTAACTGGGGATCCTCCACAGAGATTCGGTCCTACCTCATTACGTTTCCCTTTGGTGTGGAACATGTGGAATGGCAGATATTTTTATGGGAATGATGCTATAAAAAAAGAAGGAAAAGGAAAAGGAATATTTGGGACATGACTGAGAATTCTTACTATAAGTTGATTATGCCTTTCAGCCCATAGACCCCGGAGGTGGTGGCTGTGTCTCTGTCCATCCCAGCTGGCCATGATTAGGAACAGGTCTGGCCCACACACCAACCTTCCCTTTCTGGGGTCCCCACCAGTTTGCCCGACGGTGAGGTCATACCTTCGGCGCGAGGCCCAGCTAGAATTAGCCCGAATCTGCCTGTGCATGCCAAGTCGACACATGAGGTTTTCATTACGTGGCTCCTGAGGCATGGAGTGCCTTGCTGGCTGCACATGTAACAGTAGCCTCCTTGGATTAGGGAGCGCGCCTGGATTTCCTACACACAGGCTCAGCCAGACAGTTCCAGAGGACAGAATGGAAGGAGGCCGGAGGGGCTGGGATTACTCTCATGGCCTGCCTGCAGCCAATTTGCCCGTAGTGGTGGGACGTGTGTGTGTGTGTGTGTGTGTGTGTGTGTGTGTGTGTGTGTATGTGTGTGTGTATGTGTGGTGCGTGCATGCACGTGCATGCATATGTGCATATATGTGAGTATATGTTTTGCATATACTAAACTACACAGAGCTAAATAAGTAAAAACTCAAAACTTCTGTCCAGTGCCTAGGGCTTCCTCTTTGGCCCATTACTGCAACTGTTCTTTCTTGGAACTCAATCCAATTCCATACTTCCAACTGCTCGCTGTTTCATTCCTCTTTCATCAGCCTCTGCAGGGAAGGCCAGTTTTACCCTAGCACCAGGTGAGAACCAGGATTCACCTTTCCTCAGTGCTTTTTTCCAGGATCTCTTCATCGGCTGTGATTCTGGAAGCCCCAGCCCTCCTCCGCCAGGCTTGAGACATGTGAGACCAGCACCCTGGCCTTCTGTTGGCTGTCTGGAATCCACTTCACTCCTGAGTATCACGCTGTTAGTTATGTGTTGTTCTTGGTGGAGTTGATAACATAGTTACTCAAAACAGTATCTCCCAAGCTGTTATGGTTTGGATTTAGAATGTGCCCCAGACCTCATGTTGTAGAGAAGGCAGCCATGTTGGAGGTGGGGCTTGGTTGCTGAGGAGGGGTCACTGGGGGTATGGTCCTCCCTCCAGCCCCTTGCTCTTTTTCTCTGTTTTTGGCCTCCCTGGTGTGAGAGCAGAGCTCTCAACACTCTTTCTGCTTCTGACCACCATGCCCTGAGCTCTGCAGACTTCACCTGTCCTAACGTGGACTGCAACCTCTGAAACCTCCAGAACTGTGAGCAAACAAATCTTCCTTCCTCTGAGTTGTAGTCGTCAGGTATTTTGGGTCACAGCAATGAGACTGTTGACCAAAACAGAAGCTAAATTCTTTTATAGAAGCCAGTTGAGAATGGTTGCTTTGGAGTCACTGTAGTCTCCGCCATGTCTCTTTTACTCCCGTTAGCTCTGTGTCCCATGGGCTGTCAGGGCCCCTCAGTGCCCCTTGCATCATTCACTGGGAAATAAGGGCTTGGTATTTCCAAGATCCAAGAGATATGTTTGATCGATTTTCGCATTTTCAGTAGTTTCAACACCTTTGATCATTTGGAATGAGTCTAGCCTGCCTTGCAAATAGTTTCCTGAAACAGTCAACCCAGGAAGCATTCTCAGTAGCCCATGGCCTTTGCATCTGCCCGACTCCTGCTTCCTAATGCAATCCTCTCCTCTTTCAAGAAGCCTCCCCTCTCCTGTTCCTCTTTGAAACAGGTGTAGACCTTGCCCTCTTCTTCCCTGATTTGCCTCTTCTTCTTCAAAGATGCTGAATCTCATGCCATTAGTTGGAGTTTTGCAATTTGTTCTCATCTCTCAACACATTTGTAGTCTTTTGTTTGTTTTGTTGTTGTTGTTTGTTTTTTAGGTTTACCACTGCCTGGCTGGTGAGTTTGATTCAGTTCAGTTCAATTTGAAAGGGTTTATCTGATGTCCATTATATGTGAACTTGCTTATTTTTATGGTTGGCAAATTCACTTGTGGTTCATTTTGAGATAAACCAACTGAGCTGCATAAGAAGAGAATCATGGCCAAGTTGCATGAAAGATAGTTAGCTGTGAATCCACATAATCCCTCTTTCAATTACCCACTCAGTAAAAGTATTCATTCTTTGATGATGAGTCATATTAATATTACTTTTCTGTTTTCATTTGTGATCTCCTAGAAGACAGAAAAGGTATATGCTCAATTCCTAGCAGCGCTCACTTCCATTTCATCGTCAAACACAGCACTGTATTAATTCGAGTGTTCTGGAATTTGCATTAGATCTATGCTACGGTTTGAATGTGTTCCCCAAACTTCATGTGTTGAAAACTTAATCTCCCAAGTCATGTGTTAGTGATTTTTAGAGGTAGCACCTTTGGAAGGAGCTTGGGTCATGAGGGAACCTCATGAATGGATTAATCCATTCAGAGATTAATGGATTACTGAGGGTGTGGTTTTGTTATAAAAGTGAGCTCTTTCTGGCACACTTACTCTGCTTCCTCATACAATGCCCTCCACCATGTTACGATGCACCAAAGCCCTCACTAGAAGGTGAGCAGACACTAGCACCCTGACATTGGACTTCCAGCCACCAGAACCATGAGCCAAATGAACCCTTATTCTTTCTTTCTTTTTGTTGTGTGTTTTGTTTTGTGGTACTGAGGATTGAACCCAGGGGCACTCTATCTCTGAGCTATACCCCAAGATCTATTTTATTTTATTTAAAAACTTTTTGAAACAGGGTCTCACTAAGTTGCAGAGGGCATCACTAAGTTGCTGAGGCTGGCCGCAAACCTGTGATCCTCCGGTCTCAGCCTCCCAATCACAGGGATTACAGGTGTGTGCCCCCATGACTGGTTCCTTTTCTTTATAAATTACCTGGACTGTAATATTTGGATATAGCCACAGAAAATAGATGTAGTGTATTCTGTGAGATAGAATACATACTTCCTACCCACATTCGGCATAGGTAGAACCACTGAGGAAAACTGGAAGCAGGTGAGGCTTCTAGGCCTAAAGCAGAGGTCCCCAAACCTGACTGCACATCAGAGACACATAGTGGTTTTTTGTTGTTGTTGTTGTTCATTCATTTGATTTTTTAATTTCAAGTCATACTAGTAGAGTCAGAATCCAGAGAAGTTCTACTCAGGAGCCTGTGTGTTTTAACAGGTACATGAGGTCATTTTGCAGCATTCATTCATTGACACAATAATAGGACCTTTGGTTAAAAGAAATACATCTCTGGCTAAAGAGAAATAGTCAAGACTGTGGACATTTGCATGAGCAAGAAGGTCTGAGTAGGAGATTAATGGCTGACAGGCGACGTGAAGGTTTTCCTTTGGGAATTTGATGAAGGAAGTGGACCATCTGTCCTCGGTGGCTGAGTTGCCTCTGTCTGAAAGCAGATGGCCCTCCAAGTTCGTGCACATGCCTCTGTTTCCACACTCCTCCAAGCGTGGTCCAGGGACCAGCAGCA
Source organism: Glis glis (assembly GCA_004027185.1). Lineage (NCBI taxonomy): Eukaryota > Metazoa > Chordata > Mammalia > Rodentia > Gliridae > Glis > Glis glis. Next base: position 22,392 of record PVJS01020267.1, read on the forward strand.
TCAGCATCACCTGGGAGCTTGCTTAAAATGCTGAGTCTCGGGCCCCACTGCAGACCTGCCAAATCAGAATTGTTCTTTTAAACAAGATTCACAGGCAAATCATAGACACATTAATGTTTGAGAAGTCCTATGCCAGGGCACACTTTGAGAAATGGAAAGTGAACCCAATCATGTTCCTTTCTTTGAGGCTCTCTCCAGTAGAGCGAAGGTTCTCCTTAATCTCCTACCAGCAACTCAATGGGTGGGGATTCATAACTTTAAAAATGAAGTAATTCATACAGCCATAAGTTTTGGTAAGGACCAAAGGAACACTTTTTCCAAATGCTTGGATTTTTGAATAATTATGATTGGCATGAACTACTCATATTTCATTCTGTATGAATGAATTTTTGCCTGATGTTCTTTGATCTTGCTGTGGTAAGTTATAACTGGGTAATTAATGATATCATGATAGATAACACTTATCCCATGCTCACCAGGCCCCCATTAATAACATTGGATAACAACAACACTAGCTAATGCATACAGAGTCTTTATCATGGACCAAACACCATTATAAGCATTTTATTATTAACTTCTTTAATCCTTGCCACAGCCATAGGTGCTATCTATTGTGACTTCTCATTTTATAGACGAGAAAAATGAAATACAGAGGTTTCAAGTACCCAGGACATGCTGCTAGAAAAAGTCATCTGAATCTAGGCTCTTAACTCATAGAAATATTATTCTTTCTGTGATTTTCAGCACTTAGTGTTCTAGTCCATTTTTTGGTTGCTGTGACCAATATAACTGACAAGCACACCTTAGAGGGGGAAATGTTTATTTGGCTTCTGGTTTCAGAAGTTTAGTCTGTAATCGGCAGGTCTAAGGCAGGGACTGCAGCAGCAAGGCATGGTGGAGAAACATAACTCTCAGGTCCTGTCGCCAAACAGAGAGAGCATGAAGGGAAGCAGCCCGGGGCAGATTCAATTCTCAAGGCCACGTACCCAGCCACGCCCACCTGTGAACCTGGCCACATTGGGGACCATGCTTTCAACACATGAGATTTGGGGGGCATTCCAAATCCAAACCATAACACTTAGGATGACAAAGGGACATCGAAGTATAAATTGAACAAAACACATACCCCACACACGTGCAGTTATTTTGTTTCCTAATTACTGTTCTAAACAGTCTCTAGACACGTGGGGTTCTCCTGAGGTCACCCTTGACTGGCTGAAAGACTCTAGCCACTCCTTAGGTTATCCTTGTATGGGAGCAGAGTATGTGAATCGATGACAGGGTCTCTGGGTTTCTTATGGTCTGAGTGAGGGGAGCGTCCTTTAGACCATTTGGGATATGTGATGGTGGCTGATGTTCATGAAAAATATGCCCCAACATTCCTATCTCCCTCAGAGATTCCTTCCCCTAAATCATGCCAGGAAAGGTCTGCCATCTCAATCTTACTGACAGTTGGCCACATTGGATCCAAGTTTTGCCTAATGGCTAAGCAGACTGTTTGACTCACTTCCAGTTACACAAGCCAACACAATAAAAACACTTTCTGGTATCTGTGCCTACCTCACTAAGAGCGGCCTTGTTCAATATTATATTCTGCCTTCCTTGGTCTAACACCTTGGAATTCATGTTTACACTGTCCCTCAGGTTTGTACTGATATACATTGGCAACATCTTTGTGATTCTGTGTTCTTCTATATCAGCCTTGGAATGAACCCTTCTGGGATACACTGATCTGATTGATTCTAGTCATGCATTTTAGGGACAGTGAAATTTGGTGGGAGTAAATCTTGAAGAAATAAGCAGCCCCTTTCAAGGGAACTGCCTAAGCTGAATTTATTATAGGTCTTCATGGTCTAGAAGTTTAGTGGGTCTTATTCGACTTCAAGGAGCTATCAAAGAGGACATCAGGGAGACCTGAGGGTTCAATTTTCTGAATCCACCTTGAAGTCCCAATTCCAAGTCTCTGGTCCCACTCTTTTCCAACCAGGGCCCTAAATTTGATTTTAGAATCTTGGTGAATCTGTGACTTCAATTTTATAAGTCTCAAGACCACCCAATTAAATCTGGGGACTTCTCTATAGTTATAAAAATAAGTTGTTATTTTAGAGCCACTATTGGAACACTGTAGCTCTCTGACTGTGACTCAGGCTGACAACATAAAGGCTGGAGCTTATTATTTTTTTTCCCAAAGGCATTCAGAAGCAGCTATCCCACCCCACAGACCTTGTCATCTTTATGGCTACCATAAAGGTCAGGTGTAGGAGCCACGTGAGTCTTCCAAAGCCCTGCCATCAATAATCATTTTATCCCAAGAAATCACAGATGACATTTAATTAATCATGATGCCAATGCATATCATAGATATTTTCCATTGGCAAGGAAGTTTGCACTTCATTTAAGATTCAAGATAAGTAAGCCAATCGTAGAATCCCACTTGGGAAGTTTGTTTCCTCCCTGGTACCATCATTATATCACCAAGAAAGCAGAAACCATGCTGGTTCCTAAAAGTGAGATTATTATATGAAAGATAAGAACCTGCTAAAATTCTTCATACATAAATAATATTTTATCCAAGAAAGGTTTAGAAAAAGAATGTTTGAGAGTACCTGTGTTAGAACACCCTGACCAGTATTGAGTATTACCTTTGAAAAAAAATTACTGATATGATTAATGAAAAGTGGGACTTACTTTGCATTAACTTATAAGCAAAAAATGAAGTATTTTTCACATGTTGATTGGTTATTCTTGTTTTGCTTTCCTTTTGCAGATTGCCTGCTTTCTTTTCAGATCTGTTTCAGTAAGGATAGGCTAAGTTATGCTGCAGTAATAAATAATACCCTCAAATAACAGGGGCTTAAAAACCACAAAATTGTATGTCCTTTGTGGGTTGCCTGGATCTTTCCTGTGTCAGCCTCATTTTGGAGTCGTGGAAGAAAAAGGCCCTAGCCTATTTGTGCTTCCATCGTAGCTATAACAAGGGAAAGAAACCAGGTGAATCACACAGCGATTCTTTTTTTTTTTTTTGTGGTACTGGGGATTGAACCCAGGGTCATTCTACCTCTGAGTTACACTCCCAGCCCTATTTTTTATTCTTTATTTGGAAACGGGGACTCACTAAGTTGCGGAGGGCCTCACTAAGTAGCCGAGGCTGGACGCGAACCTGGATCCTCCTGTCTCAGCCTCCCAAGTACTAGGATTACAAGCGTGCACCACCACGCCCAGCTCAGTGATTCTTAAAGTTTGTCCATTTACATTTCATTGGGTAAGGTAATTCCCACAGTCATGCCTCCTACTAAAGGGTGTTGTGAAGTATAATCTAATTATATGCCAGAAGGGAATGAACTAGGACTATATGGCTTGGGTTTTAAACATTTTTTTTTTATTAGAATATCATATTCATTGCAAAACTTTTGTCTCAGAAAACATTCTTAGAAATGCTACAAATACATTACCAGAGATTTTACACATTCCTTTCAGATTAATCAAATAGACAAAACTAAATAACAGACATGAATAACATTAAAAGTGTGTGTGTGAATGTGTGTGTGTGTGTATGTGTGTGTGTGTGTGTGTGTATAATATAAATTTTGTACCCTTAAAAAAAGAATGAGCTTCTTTCTAAGTGATTCTGGGTCATTAACATAAACATGCCTATGTATTAGCTAATAAAAACAACCTGATTAAATTCCAAAGGACAAATATTATGGGCACATTCTTTGACTACAATGCAATAAACCAGAAATTAATAATGAAAGTTTGAATAAGAATCCCACCCACTTGGAAACTTAAAGATTAAAAACCAAAATGTTGTGAACAGATCCACATGCTTTGAAAAAGAGAGGTAATAAATTGACAAAGACGGCATATTTAATCAAGAATGAAAGATTTACCACTAAGATAAACTAGACATGGCAAATAAACATGGGAGATTTTTCAAAAGAATAGTTAATACAGTCTCACGTTAATGCATTCGAATACCAGTACAAAATGGAGATTTTTTTCCGGAAAAATATGTTTTTGGAATTGGTTCAAGCTGAAGTAAGGAGTCTAAGTCAGAAGTCGCATACTTGCAGCCAGCTAGCCAAATACAGCTCACAGTCATGTTTTATTTGGCCCATGTGCCAGTTTATAAGGCAAAAAATTTTCACATTAAAAATCTCTACTCTCTCTCCTCTTAAAATATTGGAGAACTTGGCAAGCCCAGACCTGCATTCTTTTATTGCAGTAATTTGGTAGAGTTTAGTAGTTAACCCCTATAGGCAGGGCATCATAATATGCCACAGTCTCCACCGTTCTTTATTGTCTTATACTTGTCTGCTTCCTTTGATGGACTGGCTTGTTCTCTACAGGCTTTGGGGTTTGTGACCCCAGTCCACATGGATCGGTAATAAAGGATTTTTTTTTTTTTTTTACTGTTGTACTTTCATTCTTCATTTCCTTCCAATGTAAGGGACTGATGTTTTAATGTTTATTTTTTTCTTAGTTGTTGTTTATTATTATATTTTCTGAGTGTTCTGTTTTGTTTTATATGCTTGGTTCCATTTCTATCTACTTCAGTAGGCTATTTATTTTGTTTGATTTTAATTTTTCATTATTTAATAACTAAGACAACAAAGGATTTGGAAATTTACCACTGATAAGAGCTTCAGTAGTATCTCCTAAATTTTGATTGTTTTGTGTCATTCTTTTCTTTGGAATATTTTTGCTATTTCCTCTGCTACTTTATAGATTTTACAGGATAAAGTATTTTATCATTTCTGAGTCACTAGGATTTTTAAATTTCTAGCTATGTTTCAGTTGTCTGTTTTCACTGCATTATGGAAAATAAGTGTGACATGTTATTTGCTAAGACTCTTTTTTTTGGTAACCAAGAATAAGATGAGATTTTATGAAGGTGTTGCTTTTATGGTATGAGGCTCTGTATACAAATAGAAGTTATCTTCACATTACCTCTGTCCCCTCTAGCTCTGCCTGTGGTTAGTTTCTCTGAGATGAATTGCTGTGATGTGTTGACATCTCCCACTTCTGTTATAGTGCTTCCTTGGTTTAATTCCAAACAGTCCTTATTTTAATTTTCAATGCTCTGCCCTCCCTCATAATGGATTTTACCTTTGAACGTTTACCTTGTAAACGTTCTCTAACTGCTTTTGAGTTGTACTTTGGATTTCTGTTGATTTTTGCCACATAACCTTTTTGGCTGGTGTTTATGTAACATTTATTGTTAGGTGCAGTGGTCACTGGGGTTGTTCACAATTATTCAGCTGCTTCTCCTTCTAGGAGCACAACATATATTCCATTGCGTCTTAGTTTTTAATTATTCCAAGAGCTGTTTTATCAGTAAGCTTACTCTATTGGTTTTTATTTCAGAGCATTTAGGCTGAGTCTTAATTCTGTCATTTTGTTTTATGCTGGTAGTAGTAGTCAGTTTTCTGTCTCTATTACAAATATCTGAGATAATCAGCTTTATAAAGAGAAAAGGTTTGTCTCACAGTTTTGGAGGTTTCAGTCCATGATGGGTTGGCCTTATAGTTTTTCGCTCATCATGGTGGAAGTATGTGGTGGAGCAAAACCCCTCACCTCAGAGCAAGGGAGCAAAAGAAGAAGAAGGGACCAGTGTCTCACAATCTCCTTCAAGGCCATGCCCCCAGTGGTGGAAAGACCTCCCATCATGCCCCACCAAGTTTCCATCACCTCCCAATAGTGCCAAGTTGGGGACTAAGCCTTTAACACCTGGGCCTTTGGGGAACATTCTAGACTCCAGAGAATATTCCAGACTCCAACTATAGCACTGTCTCTCATGTATGCTCACTATTAAACTTTTCTTCTTTTTTGATTATAGTATTGCTTTCTTTTAATATTATCCTCTCTTATTTGGAAGTCGAATGTCTTACTTTCATTCTCTTAAATAATGCCCATAAAAGGACAGGCATGACGGCGCACGCCTATACTCCCAGTACTTGGGAGGCTGAGACAGGAGGATCACAGCTTCAAGGCCAGGCTCAGCAACATAGCGAGACCCTGTTTTAAAACAAAAAATAAAAGGGCTGGGAGTGTAGCTCAGAAGTAGAATGCCCCTGGGTTCGATCCCCAGTACCTATACACACACACACACACACACACACACACACACACACACTAATGCCCATAAAGTTTTTGTGAAATTATCTACAACAGCTAATATCAGTTATAAATTAATACTTCTTTTTTATGAAGGATAAGAAATTAAATCATCTCCCTTTCCTTTTTCTATTCTTTGTTAATTTTAATATATGGGTTGTATAAACATGCACCATTCACTTTTTTACAACTTGTGTTATTTTCAATTTTAAAGATATTACCAGTTTTATGACCCTGTTAAAATTTTATTTTATCTGCCGGGCGTGGTGCCACATGCTTGTAATCCCAGTACTTTGGGAGGCAGAGACCGGAGGATCCGGGTTCGCAGCCAGCCTCAGCTCTCTCTCTCTCTCTCTCTCTCTCTTTCTCTCTTCCTCTCTCTCTCTTCTTCTCTCTCTCTCCCTGTCTCTCTCTCTCTCTCTCTCTCTCTCTCTCTCTACTTAGTGAGGCCATCTGAAACTTCGTGAGACCCGGTTTCAAAATAAAGTATAAAAAATAGGTCCGGGGGTGTAGCACGGAGGTAGAACGCCCCTGCGTTCAATCCCGGGTACCGCAAAAAAAAAAAATTATCTATACATTTAATTGTCTTTAATGGCTACACCCACCATACTTAACTCATTTTCTGCTTATTTTTAATTAATATATATTTTTCTGGCATATGACTTCCAAAATTTTGTTGTCATTTTTTTTTGTTCAGAAAGTTTACCTCAGTCTTCTCAGTTGTAAATATGAGCATATTCTTCTCTCAAAACTTCTACATAAATGACAACTTGATATAAAATTGGGTTTTGTTCTTTTTCTTTCAGAGCTCTATGATTAATTTTGGGTTTTAGTATTATAGAGAAGTTCATGATAACTTACTTTTTATTCCATGTAAATACTCTAATTCTTTTAGGATGTAATCATTATCTAGAAAGTTTGAAAATCTCACCAGTCTGTATTCCTTGTGTTGTAGTTGTGGCTGTTGGTGTTATGGTTTCTTGGAATATGATTCACACTCTCAATTTTTATACTGAGTTTTCCTCCTAGAAAATATTTTTTGTTTTCAGTTTCTCTTTTCAACCTTATATGCTGATTAGCTCCTGGGCTGTGGCCTCCATGTTTTTCTCTCACAGCTGTCCTCTCCATCTTTTTCCTTATCCTTCTATTTTCTTCTATGCATTTTCTACTTCGCTACTTGGAGGTTTTTTCAGGGATCTTTCTACTGATCACTGGATCTTATGTTGATAACAATGCTTTCTCATGTGATATATTCTTAGTGTGGTGGGGGACATAGACTAGAAGCTTTTCAAACATTCTCAAGTAGGTCTATTTTAGAACCAGTCCTCTGGCCATTGGTGGTGTTTTTGGAACTGCAACACCTTTTCATAGGTCTCTGGATTTTCTTCCTAGAGGCAGACCCAGCTTGTCTAGTGCTGACTTAAGGTCAGGAAAGAGATTCTAGCAGAGATGGGTGCAGGACATCCATCAAATCATCCTTCAACCCGGCATGAATGGTGTGGTGTGAGCTCAGCAGGTCAATGTTCAGCAACCGAGAGATATTGAAGAGAACTGAGTAGTTCCAGTGTGCATGGGGTCCTTGTACAAAATGCTCCCTGAAGTTTCTGGGTCTTTGCTCTCTGAATTCTCTCTTATTTTACATTTCTGCCCTATTTTAGTGAGCAGAGCTTTTAGATCAAATTCTATAATAAGTATCATTTAGACATTCATTTGTTTCTAACTTTAATGGAAATGTCTCCAGAGTTTGAATTTAAATTTGAAAATGGCCTTGAATGTTATTTGGTAGGATAGTATTATGGTTATGGTAATCCTATTTTTGGTTTACCTTTTTTTCTTTTTGTAAATCAAGAAGAAATACTGAGTAACTTTTCAGTACCTTTTGAGATTCAGCATGTGGTTCTTATTATTTTACCCATCAATGATATGTATAATTTAATTGGATTTACTCAAATTAAAAAACTCTTACAGCACAGAGATGATTCCTGCCTAGTTAGGATGAGTTTTCATCTAAAAATCCTATTGTGTTTGACTAGGTATTGTTTTATTTAGGGTTTTGCAATTGTATCTATAAAAATAGTTGATCCATTGCTTTTTCTTTTCCATTTGAAGGTAAATTTGTGGGATATTTGAAACTTTTCTTTTTACACACTGTGAAAGATCATATAACAACCATTTTTGAATGTCTGAACACATATTCCTGTGAACATATTATTCAGCACCCCCTCATTTTCACACAGTGTCCCCTAATTGCACCCGAGGAGGCTACTTCTGCTCTACTGGATATTTCCAGCAATCCCTTGGGGGCAGTATTGCCAACTTTGGAAATCTATGGGTTTGTTCCAGAAATTACTCATTTTTTAAAATTTCAAATGGCTCAACATGAATGTATAGTAGTTACATTTTACATTTTAATGTTCTTTAATGTTTGAATTTTATATTTTTATCTTTATGAAGTTTCCTATGCATGACAGCACTCTGTCTTAAAGTCTACTTTGTATGATTTATAGTCACACAGGGACTGTTGCTTAGTGTGTGCATGGTTTACTTTTCAGCTGTTTGACTTTCAACTTGTTACTGTCTGCTATGTAATGTCTGTTTATCATGACCTTTTCTTTTAGACTGACCCAGTCAGCTGATGTTTTAAAAAATAGTGTCCATTTACAATTTTGGAAATTATTGATAGGATTGGATTTAAGTCTGACATGTTGATATGTTTTCAGTTAGAACTATCTATTATGTGTTCCTTTCTTCCTCCTTTTCTGCCATCTTTTGGATGACATTGGTGTGTTTGAGTATTCCGTTCTTTTCTTTCTATTGTCTCCTTAGTTATGTTGCTTCCTCTATGTGTATTTAGTGGTTGCTCTAGAGATTACAATATGCATCTTGAATTTATCAGCTTTTCTTCAAATAATTTTATGCTACATCATGAACAATTCAAGAATCTTACATCGTATAAATGTCAAAATATATACATATGTTGTCATATATTTTACTTCTCTATTATACTATAAATTCCACGATGTAATGTTATTATTTTTGCTTTACAGTTGATGCTCCACAATAATTTAGAAGCACACACATATATTTGTTGTCATTTCTTATATGATGAGAAATAAGACTTTTGTATTTTTATCACAATTTCCCTTTTCTGGTGCTTTTTATTCCTTCTTGCATATCTGGGATTGCATCTAGTTTCATTTCCCTTCAACCTAAGGTCTTCTTTTAGCATTACTTTTACTAAACTTCTACCAGAGAGGTATACTTTGAGATTTTTACTGACAGAAAATGCCTTTTTTCATTTTTTTGATTGTCGTCAAAGAAATGCAAAAAATTTTCATTTTAACCATCTTAAGTGTACAATTCAGCAGCATTAATTACAGGGACTATGTTGAGCAACCACACCACCACCTATTTCCAAAACTTTTCCATCACCTTAAACACAAACTCTATAACCATTAGGCAATAACTCCCAATTCCCCATTGCTACAAACCCTGTTCACTACTAATCTGTCTCTATGGATTTGCTTATTTTAGATAATTAATGTAAGTGGAAGCACATAATATTTGTGTTTTTGTGAGTGGCTTATTTCGCTTAGCATGTTTTCAAGGTTAACCCATGTCATAGCATGTATCAGCACTTTATTCCTTTTTGTGGTTGAATAATATCCCATTGTAGAAATATCACATTTTCTTTGTCCATTAATTTGTTGATGGATACTTAGGTTGCTTCTGCCTTTTGGCTATTGGGAGTAACTGTAATGAACATTGGCAAGTACCTCTTTAAAGAAAGTGTCTTTATTTTGCCTTCATTTTTAAAGGATATTTAAGGATGGAAAAATTCTAGGTTCATTTTTTCCCCCTTGGATTCTTTAAAGATAGAGTTTTTATTTTCTGTCCTCCACTGCTTCTGATGAGGCATCCATAAATATTTTTTAATGTTGTTACTTGTTATTATGTAGTATGTCTTTTCCATTGGCTGTTTTTTTTTGTTTTGTTTTTCTATTTTGCTTTTTGGTACTGGGGATTGAACTCAGGGACATTCTACCTCTGAGCTACAACCCCAGCCCTTATTTATTTATTTATTTATTTATTCATTTATTTTTGAAACTGGGTCTTGCTAAGTTACTAAGGATCTTGCTAAGTTACTGAGGCCGGCTTTGAACCTGTGATCCTCTCATCTCAGCCACCTAAGTACTGGGATTACAGGTGTGCACCACTACACCTGTAAAATACTCATTTTACTTAGCTTAATGTATATAATCCTTATGATAACCCAGTGAAATAGGCT
>PVJS01020268.1:0-32774 GCA_004027185.1 Glis glis
TTTTTTTTTTTTTTTTTTTTTTTTTTTTTTTTTGGTACTGGGGATTGAACCCAGGGGCAAGCTGTGGCACAAGCCTGTAACGCCAGTTACTCAGTTCAAGGCCACCCTGGGCAATTTAACGAGACCTTGTGTGAAAAAAATAAAAAGGACTGAGATGTAGCTCGGTGCTAGAACATCCCTTGGTTCAATCCCCAGTACTGAGAGGATTTTTTTTTTTTTTTTGCAGTACTGGGGATTGAACCCAGGGGCATTTTACCTCCGAGCTACACCCCCATCCCTATTCCCTATTTTTATTCTTTGTTTTGAAACATGGTCTCACTAAGTTGCGGAGGACCTCACTAAGTAGCTGAGGCTGGCTGTGAACCTGCTATCCTCCTGTCTCAGCTTCCCAAGTACTGGGATTACAAGCCTATGCCACCACGCCTGGCTTATTTTTTAATTTTAAAACAGAGTCTGGCTAAGTTGCTGAGACTAGCCTTGAACCTGTGAAATTCCTGTCCCAGCCTCCCAAGTACTGGGATTATAAGTGTGTACCACCATGTCCAGGTAAAGAGACTTTCTTTTTTGAGGGAGGTCAAGGGGTTACTGGAAATGGAACACAGGGGGCCTTCTATTTCTAAGATATACCCCCAGCCTTATTTATTTATCTGGAAACAGGATCTAAGTTGCTGAGGATGTTGCTAAATTGCTGAGGCTAGCCTCCAACCTGAAATCCTCCTGTTTCAGCCTCCCAAGTATGGGATAACAGACGTGTGCCACCACACTGGGGGTGTAACTCAGAGGTAGAATGCCTTTGTGTTCAATCTCCAGTACAAAACAAAACAAAAAATCCTCAGGCCAGAAGGAAGGAGAAAGGCCGGCTGAGGAGCATAGGGAACCCAGAACCCACAGTCCTGACCTCCTTGTCTCCAAGCTGTGCCACTTTGAGAAAGGGACTTAATTAGGCTCACTATCTTCATCTGTAAAATGGGTATCATGCAGGTAGCTGCTCTCCAGGGCTGCTGAGACCACTAAGTTCAGGATGGGTTTGAGGGGTTCAGGGAAGGACTCATTTCCTTGGAGGCTTTGGTGGAATCGAACCCCTGAAGCTCACACTCTACACGCACTTAGAAAGAATGAGAAGAGATACAGTTTTCCCCCAGGTGGCCCCACGCTCTGTGCGTGCCTCAGTTTCTCGGAAAGCACAGGCACCATCAGTCACCACATTTATTGGATTCATTACTTTAGCGGGGGAAGGATAAACAGGAGGGCTCAGAGCAGGACGCAAAAGAGGCGCTTGTCGCGGAAGGGATTCTCGGCGGCGGGAACCGGCGTCACCAGGGGGTCGTCTTTGGCGTGCGTCTCGCAGAAAGCCAGGAGCTCCGCCGCCGCCTGTGACACCTGCAGGCGCGCAGGTAGCGGTCCCTCCCGCCCTCGCCCCGCCCCTCCTCCAAAGCCCCGCCCTCCTCCAAAGCCCCGCCCCTCCTCGTGCGGCCCCGCCCCGCCCAGTTCCTAAGGGGTCCCCCCACTGCGACTCTGGGCCCCGCCCCCAGCGCAGCCCAGGGTAGACCCCAGGCCCGAACCCCCGCCCCAGTCCCTGCGGGACCCGCACCTTCATGCGGTCGATGTTCACTTCCAGCTTTAACTGCTCCACGGTCTTGCGGGCCTCGGCGATCTTGGCCATGTTGTTGGACATGGCTGCAGCAGGGAAGGGGTTAAATGGGGGGAGGAGTGGGGTCTGCGGGCTGGGACACGTGTGGGTCCCGAGGTAGGGGTGGTGGTGGGACCCAGTAACAGGCGCGTGGGTGGAAAGCACACTAATGGGGTGCCCAGTGATAGGTAGAAGAAGAGAATGACGACCCAGGAGAGGGTCGAGGGGATGGAGGGGTGCACAGATGGGGGTACCTAGAGGCAGGTGGGGGAGGAACAAGGGGCGGGGGAGGAGGGACGCACAGATGGGAGCCCGAGAGGCAGGTGGAGGGAGGGCCAGAAGGACAGGGCCACAGGTGCCGGATCAGGATCTAGGGATCCAGGTGTCCTCGCCCCCCCGGGGACAGAGCCTGAGCCAGGAAGGGAGGCCCCTCCCCAGGCCAATTAGCCGCGGCTCCAGGGAGAACTGCGAATTAAGATCGCGGCGGGAGGGGCGCAGAGGGGGCCTCATTAGGGCCTTCGCAGCAGCTGCCCCCCTGCCACCCTCGGGGAGCCCCCCCCCCCGCCCCAGCCACCTCAAAGGCTCCTCTGCTCATTAGCAGCCAGGGGAGAGGGCTTGGGGAGCCCAGCCCAGCCAGACAGGAGACAGGCAGAGAGGACCGAGAGAGGGGCGAATGGAGGGGCCAAGGACAGAGGGAGAGACAGACGGGGGAAATAAGGAGACCGCGGAGAGAAGGAGAAATTGGGTGAGAGATGGAGTAATGATGGAAGAAGATAGAGAGAGGGGACAGATGGAGAGGTAGGAGAAGAGACAGCGATGCGGGGAGACAGGAACAGGGGGAGTCCGAGGAGGAGAGGAGAGAAGGGACCCAGACAGGGACAGAGAGAGGAGACCGGGAAGAGAGGAGAGAAGGGACTAGAGAGACAGAGAAATGGAGGTGCTGGAGGAGAGAGGGAGTGACGAAGGGGGAGAGCAGGGAGTAAATGGAGGGGCAGAGAGAGACGGGCTGACACAGACGCACAAGTGTGAAACCATTCATTCACTCGCTCATTCATTCATTCCCAAGCGGACAGATGGTGGGCATGCAACAGGATAGGAGCGACCTACCTGTTGCTGCTCAGGGCTGGGATGGCAGGCGGTGGCAGAGGCGGAGGCAGCGCGAAGTCCCCTCCAGCCCCGCCCCCTCCCCCGGGGCGCAGCCCCTCAGGACCGCCTCCTCCCCCAGCCACCACCATCGCCACCAGGCCCTGGGTCCGTTTCTCTTGGGTCCTTTCTCTGTCTGTCTGTCCCCTCTTTGTCTCTCTGTGTTTCTGTTGCCCCGATTTTCTGTGTGTGTTTCTCCCCTTCTGTATCTCTCACAATCACATAAAAAGACAATCGCTCAGCTCTGTGTGGTGGCACACACCTGTAATCCCAGTACTTGGGAGGCTGAGACCAGAGGATCCGGGTTGGTGACTAGCCTCAGCTACTTAGTGAGGTCCTCTGCAACTTAGTGAGACCTTGTTTCAAAAATAAAGAATAAGAAATACAGCTGGGGGTGTAGCTTGGAGGTAGAATGCCCCTGGGTTCAATCCCAGTACCGCAAAAAGAAAAAAAAATGGCCAGGCATGGTGTCACTCACCTGTAATCCCAGTACTTGGGAGGCTTAGACAGGAGGACCGCAGGTTCAAAGCCAGCCTCAGCAACTTAGTGAGACCTGCTTCCAAATAAAAAATAAAATAGGACTGGGGGTGTAGCTTGGAGGTAGAACGTCCCTGGTTTCAATCCCCAGTACCCAAAACAACACCAAAAAAAAAAAAAAAGAAAAAATAAAAAGGGCTGGGGGTGTAGCACAGTGGTAGAGTGCCCCTGGGTTCAACTCCCAGTACCAGAAAAAAGAAAAAAAAGCCCCTCTAAGTGTGCCCTGTGCCCTGCTGCATTTATTCCACAGTGACACAGGCCTCTCCTGGGTCCCACACAGTCTCTCGCTGTGTCACATGTACTTTCACACTGTCACACATGGTCATATTTGCCACCTTAGTGTCACTCCATCACAGATGACCCTCTCCATAGCACACAGACTCATGCTCACACAGAGATGCACGCCACCTCGCTGGGTCACACAGGAGCGCCAGTCTTGGGAAGGACATGGGCTCAACACAACCTCTCAAGTTGTCTCAGAATGTCCCACGCATGGTCGCTCACAGAGCAGCACACCATCATCAATGACAGCCCCCACGACAGCTCAGCCAGACTCACCTTCTCAGAGTGTCAAACGTACAAATGCAGTTTGTCAGCATCACAGGTAAGCTCACAAAGCATCACGTGTGTACCAGCGTAATTTAAACTTCCCCCACAGGCTGGCACACGCTTTCTCAGTATCTCCCACGGTGACACGCAATGGCTCCTATGACCTCTTTGCCATGCACTCACACTGTGGGGCATAGTGCTGCTCGGGAGCGGTCCCATCCTGTGATGCCTATGTACAGACACATAGATTCTGGAGCAAACTCCTGTGCCACATGAAGTCTTTTTTTTTTTTTACAGTACCGGGGATTGAACCCAGGGGCGTTCTACCTCCAAGCTACACCCCTCGCCCTATTTTTTTTTATACTTTATTTTGAAACCGGGTCTCACGAAATTGCCGAGAGTCTCATGAAGTTACTGAGGGCCTCACTAAGTAGCTGAGGCTGGCCATGAACCTGCGATCCTCCTGTCTCAGCCTCCCAAGTACTGGGATTACAAGTGTGTGCCACCACGCCCGGCCACACACAGTTTTACATAATCCTTCCCCACAAGGCCATGTACAATCTGTCCCTGTCACATACACACAACACACACACACCATCCTTTTTTTTTTTGTACTAGGGATTAAACATGGGGGCATTCTACCTCCAAATTACATTCCCAGCCCTTTTTATTTTTTATTTTGAAACAGGGTCTTGCTAAGTTGCTGAGGGTCTCACTGAGTTGCTGAAGCTGTCCTCAAACCTGCGATCCATCTCCTGCCTCAGCCTCCCATGTACTGGGATTACAAGTGTGCACCACCATGCCCAACTACCCCAACCTTACATATATGGCTGATATGTGTGTGTGTGTGTGTGTGTGTGTGTGTGTGTGTGTGTGTGTTGGGGATTTAATTAAAGGTATTTTACCTCTGAGCTACATCCCCAGCCCTATTTTATTTTTTTACTTCGAAACAGGGTCTCACTAAGTTTTAGGGGGCCTCACTAAGTTGCTGAGGCTGGCTGCAAACCTGAAATCCTCCTGTCTCAGCCTCCCAAGTACTGGAATTACAAGTGTGCACCACCACACCTGGCTTTGTGTGTGTGTGGGTGTGTGGGTGTGTGTGTGTGTGTGGTCCTGGGGATTGAACCTAGAGGCACTCTACCTCTGAGCGACACCCCAAGCCAGCCCTATTTTTTTCTTTTTTTTTTTTGTGGTACCGGGGATTGAACGCAGGGGCGTTCTACCTCCGCGCTACGCCCTCGGCCCTATTTTTTTTTATGCTTTATTTTGAAACCGGGTCTCACGAAGTTTCGGAGGGCCTCACTAAGGAGAGAGAGAGAGAGAGAGAGGGAGACAGGGAGAGAGAGAGCGAGAGCTGAGGCTGGCCACGAACCCAGATCCTCCGGTCTCCGCCTCCCAAAGTACTGGGATTACAAGTGTGCGCCACCACGCCCGGCAGCCCTATTTTTTTTAAACAGGTTCTCAATAAGTTGCGGAGGACCTCACTAAATTGCTGAGGCTGTCCTTGAACCTTCGATCCTCCTGTCTCAGCTTCCCAAGTACTGGGAGTACAGGCATGCACTGCCACGCGCAGCTTTTGCTGAGAGTCTATGTTTCTCAGGCTGTCCTCCAACCTACGATCCTCCTGTCTCTGCTTCCTAATGACTGGGATTACAGGCATCTACCATGCCCTGCTCACACCATCTTTTGATGTCATACCTAGTTACACATGATGGCTCAGTATCTCATAAAATCCTCACTAATCTCACAATGTTTTGCACACACACACTGTGGTGTGTTACACACCATCATTGCTGAGCCTCGTGGTCTGTGTCAAGCTTGGCTGTCACAGTCATGCGTGCTCACTCATTCTCACAAGCAATCTCCCAGCATTGCACATTTGTGCACACTTGCCTCTGAGTGCCCCACATGGTCACACACCTGTGACTACAACACCGGGCCAGTGCCAGTGTCACACGCTTGTTCATAGAGTCACAGTTTCCCACGACCCATGGCAGACACACACAGTCTCACACTCACATAGTCTGCCTCACTCAGGCCCCCTGTGTGCCTCTCATACCGCCAGCTCACACCGTCACTGGGTCCATCCCAGTCACTGGGTCCATCCCAGTCATCGGTTTGCCCTGTGACACATGGCTCTCTCATCCCCTGCCTCCCTCACATACAGCGTCACCGTCACACACAATCTCTCACTACCACATTGATCTCTGCTGCATAGTCCCCCAAGTAGTGTCTCTCTCAGATCCAATCACATACAACCTCCCACTGCCGCACAGTCTCCCGCCAAATGAGTGATAATCTCATGGTGTTGCAGGCACCCCTGACCTTATGGTGTGACACACTGACACCTATCCCTGCTTGTCACTCATATCGCTACGGCATAGCCATACAGTCTCCTGGCGTCTCGCACCATGTCTCAGGAGTACACATTTACACCGTCTCCCTGTGTCGCACACCACATCGCGGTGTCACCCGCTCACACCAGGGCGTCTCCTTCCCATCACAGCCCTGGTGGCGCTCACACAGCGCCCTGCCCTCGGGCCTCTCCCGGCACCCCCGCCGGCCACACGGGGGCGCGCGCGACTCGCGAGCCGCCCACCCCGCCCGCGCCAAAGCCACCCGAAGACGCGGAAAGGGCGAGCGCGAGGCACCCCAACGCGTCCTGCGGGAGATGGAAAGGGAGATCCGGGGACCGGGGAAAGAAAGGGAGGGAGACGGAGACATAGAAGGTGGAGGGAGCCAGGGGCCGGAGGAGGATGGAAGGTGGACACAGAAATCCAGAGGGAGGCGAGAGAGATGCAGGGAGAGACAGAGAATCCAGAGGGAGGCGAGGGACGTGCAGGGAGAGAGACGCGGAGAGTGGGGACACAGAGACACTTCGAGACCGAAGGACTAAGAGAAGGAGAGAGAACTGCAGAGAGACGGAGACAGGAGAGACAGGACACAGAGACAGAGGGCGCAGGAGAGACAGACAGACCAGAACGTAGAGGCAGGGACAGAGCCACAGAGAGAGGCAGGCAAAGCATCAGAGGGACACACAGAGGGCGCCTTCCACCCGGACGGGACGGCGGGGGCGGAGCCTGCAGAGGGGCTGGGCGTGGCCGGGCGTGGCCTGGAGCCGCGGTGGGCGTGGTCGCGGTGGGCGTGTCCGGGGCGGGGCTTGGACTCCGTCCTGCCGGGACCGTCGGGGAGCGCGGGGAGCTCGGCTTAGGCTGCGGCGCTGGGAAGAGGTGGCGGCGGGGAGGAGCGTTCCTACCGCCGACGGCCCGCCCCAACTCGGTTTTTACCGCCTGGACGGGGAAGCGGGAAGGGCGGGGAGGGGACTCCGGCCGGGGAGCTTTTCGATAGCGGGTTAAGGACCCTGGCCCCTTCCCCCGCCCTTGGAGCGCAGCAGGGCCGTGTTGGGGAGGGGAACCGGGCCCACATCTGGAAAGCATCAGTCGCGCCGGACGTGCCAGGGCCCCGGGGCCGCGCCGCGGAAGGGGGAGGGGAGCCGAAGCGCCCCCCCATCGCCAGAGCGGGGTCTGCCGGCGCCGAGGAGGGGCCTGGGCGTGTGCCGAGCCCGGCGCCTGCCGCAGCTGGTTTCCATCAGCAGCCCTGGCCTGGGCAGCCCCCGAGGAGGAAACCCAGCTTAGAGCGGGGGAAGACAGGGTGACGACCTAATATTCCCTCCACCCGCTCCTGACCGAAGCCAGAGGCTGGCGGGTGTGTGGGGGGAGCGGGGGCGGGTTGGGCGGGGAGAGACAGACAGAAGGACGCGGCCCGAGGTAACCTCCATTTCTCCTCCAAGTGCGGACCTCAGCCGCCTTTCCACCCTACGACCTTAGTTTCTGCTCTAGAATGCACGAGAATCGCCCTGGCCTCCTGACAGCCTAGGGCTGGGTAGTATTAGTGTCCCTGTTTTTTGGAGGAGAAAACGGAGACCCTGGATTTGGCTTCAGTTCTGGCTTTAATTACTGAAGAAACAATCCATGAAGGGCAATAGTGAATTCTAGGATCAAGTACCCAATCGACTACTGACAATCTGTTTCTACCTGGATATCTAGTAGATAACTTTTGTGTGTGTGTGGTACTGGTGATGGAACCCAGGAACATTCTACCTGAGCTACACCCCAGCCCGATTTTATTCTTTTATTTTGAAATAGGGTCTCACTAAGTTGGAGAGGGCCTCACTAAGTTGTTGAGGCTGGCCGCGAACCTGCGATCCTCCTGTCTCAGCCTCCCAAATACTGTGATTACAAGCTTGCGCCACCACGCCGGGCTTCTAGTGGGTATCTTAAAGCATCAGAAACCGCCGGGCGTGGTGGTGCACGCTTGTAATCCCAGTACTTGAGAGGCTGAGACCAGAGGATCCGGGGTCCTGGCCAGCCTCAGCTACTTAGTGAGGCCTTCCACAACCTAGCGAGACCCTGTTTCAAAATAAAAGAATAAAAAATAGGACTGGGGGTGTAGCTCAGAGGTAGAATGCCCCTGGGTTCAAACCTCAGTTCTGCAAAAAAAAAAAAAAAAAGCATCAGAAACTAAGCTCCGCCAGGGGTGGTTGCCCACACTTGTAATTCCAGTACTTGGGAGGCAGAGATAGGAGGATTGCAGATTCAAGACCAACCTCAGCAACCTAATGAGACTCTAAGCAATCTAGAGAGACCCTGTTTCAAAAAAAAATTTAGAGCAGGGCGTGGTGGTGCACGTTTGTAATCCCAGTACTTGGGAGGTTGAGACAGGAGGATCGCAGGTTTGAGGTCAGCCTCAGCCACTTAGCAAGACCTTCAGCAACTTAAGACCCTGTTTCAAAAAAAAAAAAAAAAAAAAGAAGAAGAAGAAGAAGAAGAGGGCTGGTGGTATAGCTCAGAGGTAGAATACCCCTGGATTCAATCCCCAGGACTAAAAAAACAAACAAAAAGGGGGGCTGGTGGTGTAGCTCTGAGGTAGAATACCCAAGGGTTCAATCCCCAGTACCACAAAGAAAAAAATAAAAGAGCCCCTGATTCCATCTAATAAACTCTCCTACCTCAAGCTCAACCATCTCAGTGGGTGGTAAATCTTTGGAGTCATCCTTGACTCCCCTCTTCTCTCTCACTCCACAACTGATCTCACAGCAAATCCCACTGAGGCCATCTGAATGTGTCCCCAGAATCCAGTCACTTAACTCTTCTGCCCCCACCTGGGGGCACTTAGCTCCTCTGCAGCCACAGCACCCTCCCACTGGGGCTATTCCAGTGGCCTCCTCAATGTGCTCCCCTATCTGCCTCTGTCCCTCTCAGCCTGTCCCCCAGAGCAGCCAGAGAGGCCCTGTTTAAGCCCCCTGTAGGAAGTAGCAAGCATCAGCCAGCACGTACGGAAACCCGAGCCCTCCGGCACTGCAAAGCGCTGGGTCGCTTTAGAGGTCCAGCAGTTCCCCCAAAGCATTAAACACAGATTACCGTATGATGGAGGCCGAGACCGGAGGAGCGCAGTTTCGAGGTCAGCCGCAGCAACTTAGCAAGGCCTACAGCAACCTAATGAGACCGTTTCAAAATACAAAAGTGAGCCAGGCGTGGTGGCGCACCCTTGTAATCCCAATACTTTGGGAGGCAGAGACTGGAGGATCTGGGTTCGCGGCCAGCCTCAGCTCGCTCGCTTGTGCTCTCGCGCGCGCTCTCTCTCTCTCTCTCTCTCCCTCTCTCCCTGTCTCTCTCTCTCTCTCTCTACCTAGTGAGGCCCTCCACAACTTCGTCAGACCCACTTTCAAAATAAATAGGGGGCGTAGCGCGGAGGTAGAACGCCCCTGGGTTCAATCCCCGGTACCGCAAAAAAAAAAAAAAATACAAAAGTAAGCTGGGCATGGTGGTGCACGCTTGTAATCCCAGTACTTGGGAGGCTGAGACAGGAGGATCACAGGTTCCTGGCCAGCCTCAGCTACTTAGGCCCTCTGAAACTTAGTGAGACCCTGTTCCAAAATAAAGAATAAAAAATAGGGCTGGGGGTGTAGCTCAGAGGTAGAATGCCTCTGGGTTCAATCCCCAGTACCAAAAAAAAAAAAAAAAAAATTACCATATGACACAGCAATTCCACTTCTAGGTATATACCCCAGAGAAGGGAAAACACGGTCCACGCAAAAACTTGCACACAAATGTTCATAGCAGTGTTATTCACAAATGCCCCAAAGTAGAGAAAATCCAGGTGTTCATCAGCTGACAAACAAGCTAAATGCTTTATATCCATTCAGTAGAATATCATTTGGCAATAAAAGTAAATGGAGTCGGGTGTGGTGGTGCACTCCTGTAATTCCAGTACTTGGGAGGCTGAGACAAGAGGATCCCTAGTTTGAGGCCAACCTTGGCAACTTAGCAAGACCCTGTTTGAAAATAAAAAGGCTGGGGTGTAGCTCGGAGGTAGAATGTCCCTGGGTTCAATCCTCAGGACCAAAAATAGATAAATAAATGGAGTGCGGATACATGCCGCCACGTGGATGGACGCTGAAAACAGTGCCGAATAAAAGAAGCTGGTCACAAAGGGCCACGTGTTGTATGATTCCATTTATACGAATGCCCAGAATTGGCAAGTCTATAGAAGACAAAAATAGATTAGTGGTTGCCAGAGGCTGGGGAGATTGAGACATGACAGCTAAGAGATGCAGGGTTCTTTTGAGGATGATGAAAATGTTCTTATTGTGGTGATATTTGCACAAATTTGTGACTATACTAAAAACTGTTCAACTGTATACCTTCTATGGGTGAATTTTTTGTTTTTTTGAGGTATTGGGGATTGAACCCAGGGGCATTCTCCCTCCGAGCTACACCCCCAGCCCTATTTTTTATTCTCTATTTTTGAAACAGGGTGTCACTAAGTTGCGGAGGGCCTCACTAAGTAGCTGAGGCTGGCCGCGAACCTGGATCCTCTGGTCTCATCCTCCCAAGTACTAGGATTACAAGCGTGCACCACCATGCCTGGCTTTTATGGGTGAAGTTTATGACATGTGAATTATATCTGTTCTTTTTTTCAGTACCTGGAATTGAACCCACGGATGTTCTACCTCTGAGCTACACCCCAACCCTTTTTATTCTTTATTTTGAAACAGGGGTCTTGCTAAGCTGTGGAGGCTGGTCTTGAACCTGCAATCCTCCTATCTCAGCCTCCCAAGTACTGGGATTACAAGATGTGTGCCATTATATCTGGCAAATTATATTTTGTGTGTGTGTGTGTGTGGTACTGGGGATGGAACCCAGGGGCATTCTACTTCCAAGCTACACCCCCAGCCCTAGTTTAATCTTTATTTCAAAACAGGGTCTCACTAAGTTGCAGAGGGCCTCACAAATTGAGGCTGGCTGCAAACCTGTGATCCTCCTGTCTGAGCCTCACAAGTACTAGGATTACAAGCATGTGCCACCATGCCCTGCTCTGGCAAATTATATCTTAATAGAGCTGTTAATCCCTCCCCTAAATCCCTCCTGTGCTCAGATTTCTCCCATGGTGGGCAACCCTTTTTGGGACCCCTCCCCTGCGTGGAAGCTTTGCTGTTTTTCTCTGTATGCTATTAAATACTGAATTAAAAAAAAGAAATTCTGCCAGGTGTGGTGGTGCACGCTTGTAATTCTAGTACTTGGGAGGCTGAGAGAGGAGGATCGCAGGTTTGAGGACAGCCTCAGCAAGTAGTGAGACTCTCATCAACCTAGTGAGACCCTGTTTCAAAATAAAAATAAAATTGGGCTGGGGGTGTAGCTCAGAGGTAGAACGCCCCTGGGTTCAATCCCAGAAACACACACACACACACACACACACACACACACACACTCTTACGTGGCTCCCACCTCACTTGATGTAGAGACCAAAACCATCTGTGGCCCATGAGGCCCCACACAATGGGGTGGTTTCTGTCACCTCAGATTGCACCTCCTAACACCCCTCCTCACTGTCCCTGCTACAGCCATGCTCACCTCTGTCCTGTTTTGCCAAGATACCAGGCACAGTTTTGCCTCAGGACCTTTGCACTGGCTGTTCCTTCTGCCTGAGATGTACTCTACAAGATACCCACACCTCCTTCAGGACTCTGTTCAATGCCACCTTCTCAGACCATTCCAGAACACTCAGATTCCAGTCCTACCCAGCACCTCATACCTCTGTTCAATGTCTCCCCATTGTCTTTATCACCTTTGACAAATTATAGAATTTATTTATTATGTCAGCCCCCGCCCAGTTTCCTTCCCTGTGACTAGTTCCGTGTGTCTCCTTTTAGAGATGATGCATTTAGCAAAGAAGCCGTGTAGGGTCGTGGTTAAGAACATGGACTTTGGAGAGAACAATACCTGGATTCATTAATTTTTTCACTGTGAATTTAAATTTGGCCACTTATGATTTCAGATAAGTTACTTAAGCTTCTGTGCTTCCATTTCTCCATGCATAAAATGTACATATTAGTACTAGCTACCCACAGCACATTGTGAGGGTGTGTGTGTGTGTGTGTGTGTGTGTGTGTGTGTGTGCTACAGTACTGAGTATTGAACCCAGGGGTGTTCTATGCCTCCAGCCCTATATTTTTTTAAATTTTGAAACAGGGTCTTGCTAAATTGCCAAGGTTGGCCTCAAGCCTATGATCCTCCTGTCTCAGCCTCCCAAGTACTGGGATTATAGGCATGTGAAACCACGCCTGGACCATTTTATTTTTATTTTTTTTAATTTATTTTGGCTGGGCCGGGCGTGGTGGCACACGCTTGTAATCCCAGTACTTTGGGAGGTGGAGACCGGAGGATCCGGGTTGGCGGCCAGCCTCAGCTTGCGTATGCGCGCACTCTTTCTCTCCTTGTCTCTCTCTCTCTCTCCCTGTCTCTCTCTCTCTACTTGGTGAGGCCCTCCGCAACTTCGTGAGACCCGGTTTCAAAATAAAGTATAAAAAAATAGGGCCGGGGGCATAGAATGGAGGTAGAACGCCCCTGCGTTCAATCCCCGGTACCGCAAAAAAAAAAAAAAATTATTTTGGCTGGGCGTGATGGTGTATGCTTGTAATCCCAGTACTTGGGAGGATGAGACTGGAGGATCTGGGCTCACGGCCAGACTCAGCTACTTAGTGAGGTCCTCCGCAACTTAGTGAGACCCTGTTTCAAAATAAAGAACAAAAAATAGGGCTGGGGGTGTAGCTCGGAGGTAGAATGCCCCTGGGTTCAATCCCCAGTACCACCAAAAAAAAAAAAAAAGAAAAATGTATTTTGTGTGTTGGCATAGTGGCCCACACTTGTAATCTCAGTACTTAGGAGGCTGAGACAGGAAGATCGCAGGTTCAAAGCCAGCCTTGGCAACTTAGCGAGGCTCTCAGCAACCCAGTGAGACCTTGTTTCCAAATAAGAAATAAAATTGGGCTGGGGGTATAGCTTGGAGGTAGAATACCTCTGGGCTCAATCCCTAGCACCAAAATAAAATAAAATTTTGTGTGTGTATGTGTGTGTGTGTGTGTGTGTGGTACTGGGGACTAAATAAACGGAGGGACATTCTACCTCCCAGCTACACCCCCAGCCATATTGTATTTTTATTTTGAAACAGGGTCTCTCTAGGTTGATGAGAGTCTTACTACTTGCTAAGGCTGTCCTCAAACCTTGAACCTGCCATCCTCATGTCTCAGCCTCCCAAGTACGGGGATTACAGGCATGCACCACCTCACCTGGCTCTGGGCTGCAAGGATTAAATGAGTCAATAGATATAAAGTGGTGAGAGTAGATTCTGGCATGTAATAAGTGCTCATTAATTGTTAGCTGTTTTGGCCAGGTGTGGTGACGCACGTTTGTAATCCCAGTACTTGGGAGGCGGAGACCAGAGGATCCAGGTTCGCGGCCAGCCTCAGCTACTTCGTGAGGCCCTCCACAACTTCGTGAGACCCTGTTTCAAAATAAAGTATAAAAAAAAATAGGGCTGGGGGTGTAGCTTGGAGGTAGAATGCCCCTGGGTTCAATCCCCGGTACTGCAAAAAAAAAAAAAATTTGTTAGCTGTTTTTTTTGTGTGTGTGTGTGGTACTGGGAATCTAACCAAAGGGCATTCTACCTCTGAGCTACACCCCCAGCCCTAATTTATTTTTTATTTTTTTGAAACAAAGTCTCATTGAATTGAAGAGGGCCTCACGAAATTGTTGAGGCTGGCCACCAACCTACGATTCTCCTGTCTCACCCTCCCAAGTACTGGGATTACAAGTGTGGTAGCTGTTTTTTGGTTTTGGGCTTTTTTTGTGTGAGTAAGCACTAATTTTTTTTTTTTTTGGCAGTACTGAGGATTGAACCCAGGGGCATTCTACCTCCAAGCTACACCCCAGCCCTATTTTTTATTCTTTATTTTGAAACAGGGTCTCACTAAGTTGCAGAGGGCCTCACTAAGTATCCTCCTGTCTCAGCCTCCCAAGTACTGGGATTACAAGCGCGCACCACCACGCCCGGCTAATTTTTTTTCCCCTTTCTTGCAGTACTGGGGATTGAACTCAGGGGCTCTCTACCATTGAGCTACACCCCTCTCTCCTGCACCCAACACCCATTTATTTATTTTGAGACAGAGTCTCACAAGTTGCCCAGGCTTGGCCTTGAACCTGTGATCCTCCTGCCCCTGACTCCGAGTATCTGGGATTACAGGCCTGCACCAGGACGCCCAACTGAACAGGAAATTTGTGTAAAAGGAAATACAAGTGCCAATAAGCACATAAAAACATGTGCCACCTCAAAAAAAGGGGGGGGCAGACATGCTAATTAAAACAGAACACAGTTTTCCCCCATAAGACTGTCAAAATGAAAATGATCAATAACATCTGTTGTTCGATGAAAGAGTAGAAAAATGGACATCTCAAAAATTGCTATTAGCAATGTCAACTGGAGGACCAGGGATGGAGCTCAGTGGTAGACTGCACTCTTAGCACACTCGGGGCCCTGGGTTCCATTCCCAGCACCAAAAAAAAAAAAAAAAAAAAAAAAAAAAAAAAAAAGGGGGGGGGAGAGAGGGAGGAAGGAAAAGGAAAAGTCAGTTGAGTGTGACAATTTGATTTTTCTTTTGATTTCTTTGTGTATGGTACTGGGGATTGAACCCAGGGGCATTATACCTCCAGGCTACAACTTCAGCCCTATTTTATTTATTTATTGTGGTGCTGGGGATCGAACCCAGGGGCTTTCTACCTCTGAGCTACACCCCCAGTCCTATTTTTTATTCTTTATTTTGAAACAGGGTCTAAATTGCAGAGGGTAGCTGAGGCTGGCCGCAAACCTGGGTCCTCCTGTCTCAGCCTTCCAAGTACTGGGGGATTACAAACATGCACCACCACCCCCAGCTTTTTATTTTTATTTTGAAACAGGGTCCCACTAGGTTGCTGAGAGTCTCACTACTTGCTGAAGCTATCCTAGAATCTGCTATCCTCCTGTCTCAGCCTCCTAAGTACTGGGATTACAGGCCTGCACCACCATGCCCCGCTTGAAAAGGTGTTTTTTGTTTTGTTTTGTTTTTGCAGTACCGGGGATTGAACTCAGGGACATTCTACCTCCAAGCTACACCCCCACCCCATTTTATTTTTCGTTTTGAAGCAGGATCTCCCTAGGTTGCTGAGAGTCTCACTAAATTTGCTGAGGCTGGTCTCGACAACTGTACTCCCAGTACTTGGGATCCAGTGACTTGGGAGGCTGAGACAGGAGGATTGCAGGTTTGAGGACAGCCTCAGAAAGTAGTGAGACTCTCAGCAACAAACCAAGAAGCTGTTTCAAAATAAAGGGGCAGTCTCTTTCCTGTACTGTCTCTCTGTGTGTGGGGCTAGAGGAGAACCCTTGGCCTTGCACATGCTAGGTGAGTGTTCTACCAGCTAGATACACCCCCGGCCTTTTTTTTATTTTGAGGCAGGATCTTGCTAAGTTGCTCGGGCTGGCCTCAAACATGCGATCCTCCTGTCTCAGCCTCCCAAGTCGCTGGGATCACAGATGTGCACAACCACGCTCAAATAACTGTTCCCATATTTATGAAATGATATTGATGTCAAACATGACTCAAAGGCCACTGAGCTGAAGTAAAAGAGCACATGGTGAGGAAGATGATGCTGAAGTTCAACCTGGGCCCCACCATCTGTCCTGCACACAGTTATATCCAACGCAAACAGAACTGCTCAATAAATGTTAGTCCAAAGGAAATGGAACATTTCTCCAATTTTTTTTTTTTTTTTTTTTTTAAATTTTTTTTTTTGCAGTACCGGGGATTGAACGCAGGGGCGTTCTACCTCCGCGCTACGCCCCCGGCCCTATTTTTTATACTTTATTTTGAAACCGGGTCTCACGAAGTTGCGGAGGCCTAAGTAGAGAGAGAGAGAGAGAGAGAGACAGGGAGGGAGGGAGAACGCTCGCATCTGAGGCTGGCTGCGAACCCGGATCCTCCGGTCTCCGCCTCCCAAAGTACTGGGATTACAAGCGTGCGCCACCACGCCCGGCTCCAATTTCAATATAGAACAGAGAGTCCACCAGGTATGTAACGCTGTGCATTTATTTACAAAGAGGTTAGAGAAACACAGAATCTGGCCCCCCTGTGCACTGGGGAGTCACCATCGTCATAATAAATACACTAATTTTAAAAAAGAAAAAAAACTGGATTGGAACAGCTGAGGGTCATCCAGCTTCCCCCACTCTCCCTCATGGGGTGGGGGGGAGGCACAAGATAGAAACCATCTTCCTTCCCCTCTTCTACCTCCCAATCCTCCATAATTGTCCAGGGATAGAGGTGAAGAGTCCTTTCCAGGTGTTGCCAACTCCTCCGTAACCCTCAAAACCCCAATGTCAGTGCTCCTTCCCTTCGCAGGGCACTCTGCAGGCACCACCTGAGTCAGACACCAGAGTCTCTGACCTGGGTGCAAGGGGATATCCTAAGGGTCCAGGAACATGAAGGGGGCACTTTGTGAATGAGAGGGGGCCATATCTGGGCACCCAGAGGAGAAATGAGAGGGCTCAGTGAGAGAAATGAAGGGGAACAGACAGACTAAGCTTCTACACTAAACAGGGAAATTCGGACTGAATTGCCCTTTTTGCATACATGGACACCCATTGTACAGATGAGGAAAGTGAGGCCCACAGAAGGGGAACTTTCTTGCTCAAGGGCTTGGAAGCCAGAAGTGGAACTGGGTCAGTCGGGGCTCCTTCCCCTTCCTCCCTGTGGTAGGTGGAGGGGGAGCCTTTCCAGCCAAGGGAGTGATGGCTGTGGGGGGGATCCAGGAGGGTCTTTGGAAACAGAAAACGGCGGTCTTTGGAAGGCGGGCGTGGAAGGGTCAGTGGTGGGGAGTGTGGAGGTGCAGAGGCCACGAAGGGGGAGCCCAGGCCAATCCCCAAACTCACACCGTCGTCATGACCTTGAGGGAGCCCGAACGGAAACGCAGGATCTTCTTCTTCAGCGCGTGCGAGGCCTTGATCTTCACGAAGACTTTGGCGGGGCCCGCGGGCGCCCCTCCACCCACGCCGCCCCCGGGCCCCGCCGCGGTGGCCGCCACGAGCTGCTGCGGCCACACGAGGCCGCCGCTGCCGTCCGAGTCGCTGGAGGCCGAGCTGAAGGCGGGCGACTCGGCGTCGCTGGCGCTGGACTCGCTCTCGCCGTAGCCGGCCGCGCCCGGGGGGCCCCGGCGCGCCAGCGGCCCGAGGCGGCCGGCCGAGCACTCGGAGTCGCTGCCCGCGCAGCCGTACAGCAGCCGGCGCGGCGGCGCCGAGGGCGACGGGCCGGGGCCGCGGGCGGAGGGCGCGCGGGGGCGCGCGCGGCGGCCGTCGGCGGCGTCGATCTCGGCCGTGGAGCGCCAGCGGCGGCAGGCGCCGGCGGCCTGCGCGGCGAGCGAGGGCGCGGGCGCGCGGCGGGGCCGGGGCGGCCGCGGCTCCTCGCGCTCGGCCGTGGGGTACTTGGGGGGCGCGGGCGGCGCGGCGGCGCGGCCCAGCAGGCTGGTCTCGGACTGCGAGCGCGCGGCCTTGCGCGCCCGGGGCGAGCCCCTGCGGCCCGAGGCCTCGGCCATGCGTCCGCGGCGGCCGGCGGCGCGCGGCCGCTCCCGGGGCGGCGACTGCTCCACGCTGCGGCCGCGGGTCAGCGGGGGCGGCTTGCGGCGGGCGGCGCGGCCGGGGAGGCCGCGGGTGGCGGCCTGCGCGCCCGGGATGTACTGCGCCTTCACCAGGCGGCCCTCGGCCGGGCTGTCGGGGGGCGAGGCGGCGGCGGGCGGCGCGGCGGGCTCGGGCGCGGCCTCCGCGTCCCACGACGCGGCCCAGGCGCGGCCCAGGGCGGCGGGGCTGGCGGGGCGGCCCGCGGCGCGCTCCACCGACGGCTCCCGGGCGGGCCGCGCGCCCCCGGGGGGCGGGGAGGCGTCGGGCGGCCGCTGGCGCACGCTGTTCTGGCGCCGCGGGCCGTCCGCGCCCCCGGGGCTGGTCCGCGGCTGGCCCGCCCCCCGGCGGCGGCGCCTGCGCAGGAGCGCGGAGATGTAGCCGTCCAGGGGCCGCCCCGCGGCCGCCGCGTCGGGGGAGCCGGCCGGAGCGCGGCAGGGCCGCGGGCTGCGCAGCGCCACGGCGTGCAGGGGGCTGGGCGTCAGGAAGGGGCCCGCGCGGGCGCGCCGCTCCGCCGACGAGCAGGCCTCCGGGCCCGCGGCCGTCGGGTAGGGCGCCGAGAAGGACCGGGGCACCGCTGCCCGAGCGCCCACCGACTCCGGAGCGCTGGGGCTGGCGTCTCCTGGGGGAGAGAGGCGAAACGGGGAGAGGAGGGAATCTCAAAACCCTTTCTCATCCAGCCTGCCTCCCCCGGCCGGCCTCATCGGGAAAACCTGCCCTCAGCTGGCATGGTGGCACAGGCTTGTAATCCCAGTACTTGGGAGGCTGAGACAGGAGGATTGCAGGTTCGAGGACAGCCTCAGCAACTTAGCGAGGCTCTCAGCAACCTAGCAAGACCCTGTTTCAAATATATATATATATATATATATATATATATATATATATATATATTTGCCGGGTAATCCCAGTACTTGGGAGGCTGAGACAGGAGGATTGCAGGTTCAAGGACAGCCTCAGCAAGTAGTTGAGATTCTTATCAACCTAGTGAGACCCTGTTTCAAAATAAAAAATAAAATTGGGCTGGGGGTATAGCTAAGGTAGAATGTCCCTGGATTCAATCCCCAGTACCAAATCAAATTAAAAAAAAACCCTGCCCTCACCTCTTCAGTCGTATAGTTTGTAACAAGACCCTGCATGATTTGTCCTGTTTCTGCCTCTCTAGCCGCCATCACTTCCCACTCTCCTCTATGTTTACAGATCTCCGGCCACACTGGCCTCCTAGATGCACGTGAGAATCACGTGCCAGCCGCAGGCCTTTGCGCTTCCTATTCCTGTTTCCCAGAGAGCTCCTCCGCAGGACATCTACTTGGCCCGCTCTCACTTCAGGGAGCCCCTCAAACGTCACAGTCTCAGCGAGACCCTCCCTGGCCCTATTTTCTAAAATTCCAATTCCCTCCCCAAACTCAAAGGGACACTCCCTCATCCATTCCCCTGGTTTATTTCTTGTTCCAGCACATGTCAGTATCTACTACCCTACATATTTTACTTATTTACCTTGTGTATCATCTTTTGTGTGTATGGACTGGGGATTGAGCCCAGGGGCATTCTACTTCTGAGCTACATCCCCAGCCCTTTTTATTACTTATTTATTTTTCTCAATGAGAACATTCTTTATTCTTAGATCATCAGCCTCACCTCCTATTATCAAACAAACTAC
This sequence comes from Glis glis, assembly GCA_004027185.1. Lineage (NCBI taxonomy): Eukaryota > Metazoa > Chordata > Mammalia > Rodentia > Gliridae > Glis > Glis glis. The sequence goes on from PVJS01020268.1 coordinate 19,554, forward strand.
CCTCCCTAGATTTTATTTTGAAACAGGGTCTCGCCAGGTTGCTGAGGGTCTTGCTAAATTGCTGAGGCTGGCCTTGAACCTGTGATCCTCCTGTCTCAGCCTCCCAAGTACTGGGATTACAGGCCTGCACCACCGTGCCGGGCTTTTGTGTATCATCTCTTTCTCCAACTAGGATGGCCTGTTCCATGAGGGTAAATATCTGCCTGTCTTGTTCATTGCGGTATCCCTCACTCCAAGATACTGCCAGGATAGCACATGGTAGGGGCTCAGAACTGTACTGTGTGTGTGTGTGGGGGGGTGATGGGGATTGAACCCAGGGGAATTCTACCTCCAAGCCACCCCTTTTTAAATTTTGTTTTGTTTTGTTTTGAAACAGGGTGTTGCTAGGTGGCTGAGAGTCTCAGTACATTGCTGAGACTGTCCTGGAACCTGCGATCCTCCTGTCTCAGTCTCTCAAGTACTGGAATTACAGGTGTGCGCCACCACGCCTGGCTAGAACTGTACTTTTATAAATGAAGGAGGGCAGTGCCTGTTTACAGAAGGCCACCATGTGACAAATGCAGTGCCGAGGGCAGAGGCTCACTGAGTACTCCACACATCCCCGCGAGGTAGACCGTTATTACCTCATTTTGACAGATGGACAAACAGAGGCCAAGAAAGAAGAGAGATGCTGGAAATCCCACGAAGAGGGAGGGTCACAGCCAGAATGAGTCTGGTCTGACTCAGAAGTTTATGCTCAAAACCATCCTCTCACTGTCCTTCCCCTGGCTCAGGGTCCCAGCCCCACCCACCTTACCTAGGGACTTGGGTCTCTCGCTGGCATAAATGCCTCGGGGTTCAGAGGGACCCAGGCGTCCATATGAGCTAGATCCGGAGAAGCCGCTGTCCCCGCAGAAGGTTGAGGGTGGTGAGTCCGGGCCTCCGGTGGAACTGGGGTCTTCATAGAAGCCTGGATTCCAGCGAGAAGCAAAAGACAGGGGAGGTGGGACAGGGAGGTGAGCCTGAGAGAGGGGACGGGGAAAGACGGGGGTGTCCCAGGCAGACCCGACCCTGCCACCCGAGCTCACCCGAGCTGCGCCCGCTCTCCTGCTCCAGGCCCCCAGACTCCAGGCTCAGGTCTCCCAGCTGCTGGCCCAGGTCCCAGATGAGCCCAGGCAGGGCCTCCTGAGGCATGGGGAGAACAGGAGGGTCAGAACCCCAGCCCTCCACCAGCTGCTCCCCTATTCCATGAACTCCAGAGGTTCACTTTGACAGTGAGGCCCTGGCTTCAGAAGGATGAAATCAGTACCAAGGCCCAGGGCCACCTGGAGATCCCTGTTCCTCATCCCCATTAGGGACAGAGACTGGTGACCATCCTGCATACTGCAGCCCCTCTCACTCCCTCCTAGGTGTGATGAGGCCTCAGAAGGCCCAGTTCAGCCAGGCGTGGTGGAGCACGCCTGTCATCCCAGTACTTAGGAGGCTGAGACAGGAGGATCCAGGTTCAAGAACACCCCCAGCAATTTATCGAGGCCCTTAGCAAGTTAGGGAGAGCCTGTTTCAAACAAAGTAGGCCTTGAAGGTTTAGTTCAGAGGTAGAAAGTCTACTGATTTAATTCCCAGTGCCACAAAAAATAAATAAATAAATAAACTGGGTGTGGTGGTGCACACCTGTAATCCCAGTACTTGGGAGGCTGAGACAGGAGGATCCAGGTTCAAGAACACCCCCAGCAATTTATCGAGGCCCTTAGCAAGTTAGGGAGAGCCTGTTTCAAACAAAATAGGCCTTGAAGGTTTAGTTCAGAGGTAGAAAGTCTACTGATTTAATTCCCAGTGCCACAAAAAATAAATAAATAAATAAACTGGGTGTGGTGGTGCACACCTGTAATCCCAGTACTTGGGAGGCTGAGACAGGAGGATTGCAGGTTTGAGGACAGCCTCAGCAAGTAGTGAGACTCTTATCAACCTAGTGAGACCCTGTTTCAAAATAAAAATAAAATAGGGCTGGGGGTGTAGCTCAGAGGTAGAATGCCCCTGGGTTCAATTCCCAGTACCACAAAAAAATTAAATAACTAAGAAGTGCTGGGGTGTAGCTCAGAGGTGGAATGCCCCTGGGTTCAAACCCCCAACCAAAATAAGTAAATTAAATAAAAAGAAGGTCCCATCTCTTGTCCTTTATCTCCTCTCTATCAACTGTTCCCATCTGTCTATCTGTGCTCATAGCTCCTTAGCCTCTATTAGAATGTCGTGTGTGTGTGTGTGTGTGTGTGTGTGTGTGTGTGTGTGTTGCTGGGAATTGAACCCAGGGGTATTTTATCTCTGAGCTACACCCCCAGCCCTATTTTATTTTTTATTTTGAAACAGGGTCTCACTAAATTGCTGAGGGCCTTGCTAAATTGCTTAGGCTAGCCTTGAACCTGGGATCCTCCTGTCTCTGCCTCCCAAGTACTGGATTATAGGAATGCACCACCTTGCCTGGCTTAGAATGTCCCTCTTTGAGTCTAACTTTAGGTCTTCTTGCTCTAAAGACAGTTTAGTGCTAAAAGGTGGTGTCCAGGACCCAGCAGATCCCTTAGCCATGGGTCTGCCTTCTTCCAGTCTTTGGCCCTCCTTTCTCAGATGCTCCCATCTCCCCCCATCGCCCCTTATCACCAATGCAAAGTCCTTTTGCAAGTCTTCCTTAAGTGCTCCCTGCTGCAGACTGAGTTCACATGTGGGTAAAATAGACTGGCCACACTCATATACCTCTTTGTTCCTCCCTTCAGAAAGCCCTCCCCCCAGCCGGGCGTGGTGGCACACACTTGTAATCCCAGTATTTGGGAGACTGAGACAGGAGGATCGCAGGTTCGCAGCCAGCCTCAGCTACTTAGTGAGGCCCTCCGCAACTTAGCGAGACCCTGTTTCAAAATAAAGGATAAAATAATAGGGCCAGTGGTGTAGCTCGGAGGTAGAATGCCCCTGGGTTCAATCCCCGGTACCGCAAAAAAAAAAAGCCCTCCCCCCTCCTGTGTATTATAGGAAGTCCCTCTGTGAGTCTGTCCTGTCTAGTGCTGCAGCAGTGATGCCTAGAGTTTTTTTGCCCCAGGTCCCTTTGCCTTGGGGACCACATTGTCCTCCTGCCCTGGCTGTGTTTCTCACTGTGAGCCCCCACCCCCACGGCCATGTCTGTTTACTGTCCACTGCTCCTTATCCCAATGAAAAACCCTTCAGGCCCCAGTCGTGGTGGCACACACTTGGGAGGCTGAGATAGGAGGATTGCAGGTTCAAGGCTAGCCTAAGCAATTTAGCGAGACCCTCAGCAACTTAGTGAGACCCTGTTTCAAAATAAAAAGTAAAAAGTGGCTGGGAATGTAGCTTGAAGGTAGAATGCCTCTGAGTTCAATCCCCAGTAACCAAAAAATAAAATAACCCAGGGGAGTAACTGTGACCTTTTAGGGGTTGGGGGCTGGAACAACGTTCAGGGGGTCGCCAAGACGCTAGGACTTAACCTCTTTTTGGAAGGCGGAGGGCCAGAGCCAGAAAAAGTCTCACAGGGGTCTGCGTGCAGACAGAGGTGGTGGCAGCCTCGGCTGACGGTTGACCCTCAGACAAAAGCGGCTTGTCTGGCTGGCGGGAGGAGGGAGGAGGGGCCAGAGGGCCGGCACCCAGCCCTGCCCATTTAGGGCAGAAAGACTGGCCTGCCCCCCCCCCTGCAGCCATAACCCTTCTCCCCAGCTTCTAACTTCTGCCACTCCTTCGGGACCCTGTCTCTTCCCCTCCCCCAGAACAGAAGCCCCCATCTGGGCCTGTTTATGTGAGGAAAATCAACAAATCATTCCAGTTGGGCTCCTGCCCTGGGTACGCAAAGCTGCTCATGGTCGAATCAACTTTGAGTAGAACCCAAAAAAGCAGCCAACGCCGGGCATGGTGTCGCATGCCTGTAATCCCAGTACTTGGGAGGCTGAGACAGGAGGATCACAGGTTCGAGGACAGCCTTAGCAAGTAGTGAGACTCTCAGCAACCTAGCAAGACCCTGTTTCAAAATAAAAATAAAATTGGGCTGGGGGTATAGCTCAGAGGTAGAAGGCCCCCTGAGTTCAATCCCCAGTAACTAAATAATAATAATAATATAATAATAATAATAGTAAAAGCAGCCAAACTGTGCATCATCAGGGAGTAGCTGAAAAAAACAAGGGACGTCCAGATATGTCCCGCATCATGTCCCCCACAAGTAGCTGGCTTGCTCACTCAGTCCAGCCGCCCCGGCCTTCTTGCTGTTCCTGGAATGTGGCCTGGTACTAGTACCCCAGGGGAAGGCCGCCCCCACACATCCTACTGGCTCACTCGCTTCATTCACATCTTCGGTTACATTATTCTTTCTCTGACACTTTTCCAAAATAGCTCCCTGTTATTCGGTGCACTGTCACCCTGCTACTTTTTTTTCTACATAGCAGTAATGACCTCTCGACTTAGAATTGTGTATCAGGCTTAGAATTATGTTTATTTCTTTTTCAGTACTGGGGATTGAACCCAGGGGCATTCTACCTCTGAGCTACACCTCCAACCCTATTTTTTATTCTTTATTTTGAAACAGGGTCTCACTAAATTGCAGAGGGCCTCACTAAGTAGCTGAGAGTGGCCGCGAACCTGTGATCCTCCTGTCTCAGCCTCCCAAGTACTGGGATTACAAGCGTGCGCCACCACACCCGGCAGGCTTAGAATTATGTATCACTTGTTTACTGTCTGTCTCACCAGGATGTCATCTGTAGGAGAGTAGAGATTTGTGTCTATTTTGTTCACAGCTGCAGCTTCCTAGAGCAGTGTCTGGCACAAAGTAGGTGTTCAGGAGATATTTGATGAATGAATGAATGAATGAATGAATGTCCCTGGTGGAACACTATACAGTGGTTAAGATGGAATGAGGTGAATTTCTGTTAAGAACCATCACCACCATATAGCATTGAGTGAAAAGAGAAAAGTGCAGAATAGACAGCATGGGACTGAGTCAGAATTACAGTCACATGTTGCTTAATAATGGGGACACATTCCGAGAAGTGCATCATTAGGCGATTTCAACCTTGAGCAAACATCACAGAGCGTACTTAAACTAAGACAGCTACAGTGTCACTAGGTAATGTAATCTTACAGGACTACTGTCCTGTGTGCAGGCTGCTGTTGACAGAAATGTCATTATGTCGCATGTGACTATACGCGGGAGGCTTGTTAAAACCAAAATTACACCGGGCGTGGTGGTGCATGCTCATAATCCCAGTACTTGGGAGGCTGAAACAAGAAGATCGCAGGTTCAAGGACAGCCTCAACAACTTGGTGAGGCCCTCTGCAATTTAGTGAGACCCTGTTTCAAAATAAAAGAATAAAATCAGGCTGGGGGTGTAGCTTGGAGGTAGAATGCCCCTGGGCTCCATCCCCAGTACCACACACACAAAAAATAAATAAATAAATAAATAAATAAATAAATAAATAAATAAAACAAAAATTACTGAGTTCCAACTCTAGAGCTTCTGATCCCAGTGTAGAGTTGGTATCAGAAATTTGCCTTCCTTCTTTTCTATTTATTTTTTGTGGTGCTGGGGATTGAACCCAGGGGCATTCTATCTCTGAGATATACCCCTAGCCCTATTTTATTTTTATTTTCAAACATGGTCTCTCACTAAGTTGCTGAGGCGGACTCTGAACCTGTGATGCCTTCTAAGTCCTAGGCATTTGCATTTCTAACGAGTTCCCTGAGATGCAGTAACATGGGTCGGGGGACCACACTTTGAGAACTGGCATAGTCACTGGGACCTGGCCCAAGGAGCTGGAATCTGTAAAAAGCAAAGCTTTACCAAAGCTTTACATTTCTTTCTTGGTATGTAACCTGTTTCTCTGAGTAGATGCTTTGCAAGAAGTCTGGAAAGATTCAATGGTGTTGACCTCAGGGAGAAGCTGAATTCTAGGGGTCAAGCCGGTGACAGGGGACCAGATGGTAGAATTAAATGTTTAAGGAGGCCGGGCGTGGTGGCGCACGCTTGTAATCCCAGTACTTTGGGAGGCGGAGACCGGAGGATCCGGGTTCGCGGCCAGCCTCAGCTCTCTCGCTCTCTCGCTGTCTCTCTCTTTCTCTCTCTCTCTCTCTCTCTCTCTCTCTCTCTCTCCTTAGTGAGGCCCTCTGCAACTTCGTGAGACCCGGTTTCAAAATAAAGTATAAAAAATAGGGCCAGGGGTGTAGCACGGAGGTAGAACGCCCCCGCGTTCAATCCCCGGTACCGCAAAAAAAAAAAAAAATGTTTAAGGAGGCACGACTGGGCACCAAATTGCCAGGGTTTGAATTTAGCTCTGCCATTTCCTAGCTGTGAGATCTTGGGTGGGTGACTTTACCTCTCTGGGCCTCAGTTTCCTCGTCTGTAACATGAGCATCATAAAGTTGGGCATGGTGGCACTTGCCTATACTTGGAAGGCTGAGACAGGAGGATCACAGGTTCAGGGCCAGCCTCGGCAACTTAGCAAGACCCTGTTTCCAAATAAAAAATAAAAAGGGCTAGGGATGTAGCTTGGAGATAGAAGGCCCCTTTGGTTCATCCCTAGTACAAAACAAAACAAAATGAACACAGGCATTGCAGGACTCTGTCTTTGGTGGGGTTGTTGTGAAGATTGAATGAGTTAAAAGAGCAGTTTCAGCCGGGTGTGGTGGGGCACACTTGTATTCCCAGTACCTGGGAGGCTGAAGCAGGAGGATCGCAGGTTTGTGGCTAGCCTCTGCAATTTAGTGAGGCTATCCGAAACTTAGTGAGACCCTGTTTCAAAGTAAAAAATAGGGCTGTGGGTGTAGCTCAGAGGTAGAATGCCCCTGGGTTCCATCCCCAGTACCACCAAAAAAAAAAAAAAAGAAAGAAAGAAAGAAAAAGAAAAAAAAAGAGCAGTTCCTTTCAAGCACTTAATAAATGCTACCTTGCCTTATTACCTGAAAGCTATGAATTTCTTACAAACGATAAGTAAAAATACTACTTGCAGAATTAAAAATAAATGTGAAATGGTGGATTTGGGGGGTAGATTTTGCAGGCCCCATTTCAGTTCTTCCACTATGGGAAGAGGGTCTGGAGTCTTCCCCAGTGGCCTCCTCCCCCGTGTTTCGACCCCCCTCATCTTCGCCTTAGTCCAAGTCCACACCCCCCATTTTGCAAGTCTGACCTCATTCCCTCCAGCTGCACATGGAATGAATCTTTAAAAGACCAGAAGTTCTGGGCCTGAACCCTGCTCCCTGACCCCCCACAGTGCCGCTCACCCATTTTTTGCCAGCCCTTTTGCAAGCAGTCCATCCAGCTCAGGCTGCCCCCTTTGCCCAAACTTCCCCATACCTTTGTTCCTCTCCTTACATTTCCCTACTCACTGTGTCCAGTGCCCTTTTGGCTATGGTAGGAAGTCCTTCTGCAAGTCTAACTTAAGTCCTCCTTGATGGAAAGGACCTTTTTCCTTCCTGGGAGCAAAGAGGACCCAAGATTCACGCCTTTCTTTTCTGCAACACCCCTAGTATTGACCTGGCATCGCTATCATTCTTATTAGAAAGTCACCAAGTCTGGTTTCTGTCTTTCTTGCTTGGAAGGGAGTGTATTCTTGGGTGGGGGATGGGGTGCTGGGTAAGTCTCATATGACATGGGCTCAGGGATCAGAGGAGGCCTCCCATCCCATCTTCAGAAGGACCCAGGAACCCCAACACTGGAGGGGTTTATATTTAGCGCTTCTCTGCTCCTCCCTCGTGATGCTGTCTCCCCCGCCCCCCCCAGCCGCCTGCACCGCCTCCTCCCTGACGCTGGGCCGGGCTTTGCCTGGTGACTGTGGGGGGACAGGCCTCTCCACTACCACCTCATGCCAGCCGGGAAGACTGAAGGCTGGGGTAGTGGGGCAGCGAAAAGGGGAGCTGAGAGATGCGGGAGGTGAGGGGCAGAGGACCCCGCCAGCCCACCCTGGTGCCTTCTCTCTCGCCTGGGGGGCGCCTTCGAAGCCCAGGGGTGGGGGAGTTGGTGAAGGCCCCCACAATCCGTCTCTAACTTTTGGAGGGGGCGGGGCCTCCCACAGCTGTTTCTACTTCTAAGAAGAATGTGCAGGGTCCTACTCCCGGCCGGGGGAGGGGCTGGGCGTGCATCGCCGGCGTCTGGCTGCGGGTCCTCCCCACTTCCCATCTGGGGAGGGGCAGTCGAGGTCAGCGGCAGGGAGAGCCCCCTCCCCCCCAGCAACCTCGGCTCAGGTTTCCCCAAACGGGAAGCTCTGACCACCCACAGGCTCGGGACGGGATCTGCCAGGGGAGCCGGGGTCTGTGGGCTGGGGGAGGGGAAAAGAGAGACCGAGACTGAGGCGTGGGGCAGGAAGAGAGAGGAACAGAGATGCAAGGAGGGAAGGCCACGGCGACAGAGACAGAGACAGTATTAAGAAAAACGACTATAATCCCAATACTTGGGAGGCTGAGACAGGAGGATCGCAGGTTCAAAACCAGCCTCAGCAATTTAGCGAGACCCTCAGCAACCTAGTGAGACCCTGTTTCAAAACAAAAAATAAAAGGGACTGAGAGTCAGAGGTAGAATGCCCCTGGCTTCAATCCCCAGTAACACACACACACACACACACACACACACACACAAAGAAGGGGGGAGCAGGTACAAAAAGTCACAGAGATGCCGCGGTAAGGGCGGAGAAAGAACAACCAGGAAGGGGTCGGCGATTCCATGAATGATAAACGTGGGGAGAGGGATGGTGCTTCTCTTATTTGGAGATCTCTGCTCATCTTCCACCATTAGAGCACCCAGAGACACCAGAGGTCAGACCACCGTGCCGCCTTAACCTGCCTCTCTGGGTTAAGGAGAGCTGGGACCAGGTAGGAAAGAGGGGAAGTATCACCAGCCGGTCAAGATGCTGGTGGGGTGCTCGGGACTGGGAGCTTCCTCTCAGCAGTGATCCCTCCCTCAAGAGGCCCTAAGATCCCCTCCCCCCACTCCGCCCCCTCCGGAGATCTCCAAGCACACCAGGACTTAAGGAAGATGGAGCCCTAGTAGGGGGGCCCAGAGGGGGGAATGTTTGGATCCCGGGCTGTATGACCTTGGGTGAGTCGCTTCCTCTCTCTGAATCTCAGTTTCTTTCTCTGAAAAATGGGACCATCACCCCCTATCTCCCAAGCTGCAAGAAGACAGCGTGTGCAAAGTACTCGGACCGGGCCTTGACACATACTTGGCGCCCAGAAGGGTTTCCTGGGGTAAAAGGGAGTAGAGAATGGGGCCCATGCATCTCACGAGGCCCCAGTGGAGCCGTGCAGTCAGTCCCCCTCCCCCGATTTGGGGGCGGGGAAGCCAGGTCCTACTCGCCGCTCAGACTCCGGGGTCTCCAACCCTACCCCCTGTCCTTTCTCCTTCTCTGCCCCCGCCCCCGACGGGTGTCTGAGCATCCAACCGAGACCGACCGACAGACAGACATAGACGGGGGTGGAGGGACGGACGGACAGGCGGCCGCTCACCAGCTGTTCCTCCAGGGCCGCTGCGGCCCGGCGCGCCGCCGCCGCATCTTCGTCCTCGTCCGCGTCCTCCTCGTCCTCGGCCTCAGCGTCCCCCATTCCGGGCTGGGCCAGCCGCAGCGCCTGCTGCACGCGGTACTCCTGCCTCTCTCGGAGCCAATGCAACTCGCAGAGCCCGGCCAGGCTGCCCTCCAGCCAGCCCCTCAGCCGGCCCCGCTCGGGGCTCACCGGGAACGAGAAGGCCCGGATCATGGCTGCGGCCCCCCGCCCCAGCCCGGCCGGGCCCCACGGCCACCCCTCTCCCGGTCCCACCTCCCCGCCCCAGCAGCCCGCCCGCTGGCCGGGCTGTCACCGTCTCATCTGCATAGGCGCCCGCCCATTGGGCCGCCCACCCGCGCCTTATCTGCATGGCCACGCCCCCGTCGACACAGCAACCGCCGCCTATTGGCCGGTTCCCTCCCTGACGAAGATCCTCGACCGGGCACCCGCGCCGCCCAACACGACGCATGCTCGTAACTACCTACTCATTCTACTTAAAGGCAGCCTCGCCACGCCCCTCCGTTGAGCTTGCCTTTGGGCACTGGCCACGCCCCCTACGCGTCACAATGAAACAAGTCCGCCCTTGCTCAAATGCCATTGGTCCGTGCCACCCGGTCCTGCAGATGGTTCCGCCCTCTTGCGGGCAAGCTCTGGCTACCATTGGACTGTCCAGCGAGAGGGGAAGAGTGATCTATAAATAGCGAATGGATCCACGTGACAGTTTGGCAGCTGCTCCTACCTCCCCTCCCTGATCTTCTGAGACTCAGTCGGGGGTGGGGGGGAGAACAAGGGTTGAGGGTCGAGCACTGATTTCGATTCCTCTTCCAGGAAGCCTTCCATGACATTCATTTGTAAAACGAGACGGACATCCTTGGATAAAGTTATGCTTCTAAGCAGGGACTGCTGTACCGGCGTGGGACTTGCCTAGAAGCACCTGCGCGCTTGGTTTCATGTTCTGCTATTGCTGTATTGAAATTATTATTTTTTGAGCAAGGGGACTTGCATATTCATTTTGCACTGAGCGGACAAATTATGTAGCCGGTCTTGCTTCTAAGAGTCTTAAGATTTGTATCCCAAATTCTGGGATTATAAAACCATGGGTGGAAGATCCAGTAATTTGAACAGAACAGAATCTAAGCGTCTTTTGTCTCCCAGGTGCTGTGAATCTATATGCTTCACCAGTCTGCGATTCCAGGGGCCTTTGTTCCACGTTCTAAGAGGCTTTGTTCTCAGCCTTCTAAGATGCTCTGTTCCCAACGTTCTGTGGTCCTGAGTCGCAGCCTGACATTGGTTTCCAAGGCTCCCGCCTGCCTCCCCACGCTCCGCAAGCGGGGCTAGCGCCCCCTCAGGCGGCCAGCTCGTGTCACTACGCCCAGTGTACCTCGTTACAACCTGTAGGAGCTAGCACCAATATTCATACCCATTTCTCAGACAGACCTTGACTCCTTAAAAGCAAGGGTCCGAAGCCGGGCGTGGTGGCGCACGCTTGTAATCCCAGTACTTGGGAGGCTGAGACAGGAGAATCACAGGTTCTCGGCCAGCCTCGGCTACTTAGTGAGGCCCTCCGCAACTTAGTGAGACCCTGTTTCGAAATAAAGGATAAAAAATAGGGCTGGGGGTGTAGCTCGGAGGTAGAATGCCCCTGGGTTCCATCCCAGTACTGAAAGAAAAAAAAACACAAGGGTCCGGAAAGTCAGGTGAGTATTTCCCTCTTTTATAATTTCCGCATGTTCTAATTGACTTTCTGGTGGTGAGATGGGAGAGGCAGTGGTAAGTAGTTGAGAGCAAAGACTTTGAAGTCAGACTGCCTGGGCTGAGTCACAGCTCTGCCACTTTTCAGCTGAGTAATCTTGGGAAATGTACTTAACCTCCCTGGGCCTCAGTACCTTCATCTGTACTTCATAGAGTTGGTCTGAATATTAAATGAGATATTTGTGAAGTACGTGGAGCAGTATCTTCCACATATAAAGAGCCACAGGAGAGCTTGACAAGAAAAAAAATCTAGTGAGTCCCAAGGAGAAAAATGAGTTGGATTTTATTAGAGACAAACTTTAGTCAGGCCTCTAGTTCAAGACCAAGCTAGACTGCCTTAATTTTCAAACAATTTGGAGACAACTGAGGATTGATGAAGGAGTCTAGAGAGCTTGGAACAAGATTTTCTGAAGATTCAGTGTCTGCAGTGAAGTCGGAATTGGTTTTTCATCCCTCTGTTTGTGCAAGACCAGTTGTTTGTTTGTTTTTTTGTTTTTGCGGTACTGGGGATTGAACCCAGGGGCGTTCTACCTCCGAGCTACACCCCCAGCCCTATTTTTATACTTTATTTTGGAACCGGGTCTCATGAAGTTGTGGAGGGCCTCACTAAGTAGCTGAGGCTGGTCGCAAACCCAGATCCTCCCGTCTCAGCCTCCCAAGTACTGGGATTACAAGCGTGCGCCACCACGCCCGGCCTGTGTGCAAAACCAGTTGAACCATTTGTTGATAGAATGTTGAATCTGGAGTGCCTGGCTAAATTATGAGATTTTTAAATTCATGGTGTGATGGCACATGCCTGCAATCCCAGCTACTCAGGAGGCTGAGGCAGGAGGAGCACAAGTTCAAGGCCAGCCTGGGTAACTTAGTGAGACCCTACTGAAAAAAAAATAAAAAGGACTGGATGGAGCCAAGTGTAGTGGCACACACCTGTAATCCCAGTACTTGGGAGGCTGAGACAGGAGGATTGCAGGTTTGAGGACAGCCTCAGCAAGTAGTGAGACTCTCACCAACCTAGCGAGACCCTGTTTCAGAATAAACAATAAAATCAGGCTGGGGGTGTAGCTCAGAGGTAGAATGCCTCTGGGTTCAATCCCCAGTACCACAAAAAAAGGGGGTGGGCTGGAGGGGTAGTTCAGTGGTAAAGTGCTTGCCTAGCATGTGCAAGGCCCTGAATTCCAACTCTAGCACCACACACACAAACGAGATTTTTGAGTTCTAGCATAGTGTCAGACGGGAGACAGAGTAGATGGGGGAAATAAATCAGGGTGAGAAGGGGGGGACTTTGGGAGGAAGCAAGTTCAGTGTGTCCATCGGTAGGAGAATTCCTTGAGAAAGTTGTCAGAATCAAAATGTAGTCACTTGTGTCAAGCCTTAACAACAACAAAAATAACAATAAAATAAACCTCAAAGATCATGAGGGAATCTCACGCACATATGCCTAAGAATACAAAGTATCACAAATGACTCTGCCCAAATCACAACTGTGCACAAAGGCCACCACAGTCTCAATGGACACAAAAATAATTGTGCAAGGACAGCTGCCCAGCTGCCTTTATAATCTTGGACTCACCCATCCTCGTAGCCAATGATTACTGTCAAAAATATCTTAAAGCTGAGTCGGGTGTGGTGGCGCACGCTTGTAATCCCAGTACGTGGGAGGCTGAGACAGGAGGATCCGGGTTTGCGGCCACCCTCAGCTACTTAGTGAGGCCCTCCGCAACTTAGTGAGATCCTGTTTCAAAATAAAGAATAAAAAATAGGACTGGGGGCCGGGCGTGGTGGCACACGCTTGTAATCCCAGTACTTTGGGAGGCGGAGACCGGAGGATCCGGGTTTGCGGCCTGACTCAGCTCTCACGAGTGCGCACGCGCTCATTCTCTCTCTCTCTCTCTCTCTCTCTCTCTCTCTCTCTCCCTGTGTCTGTCTCTCTCTCTCTCTCTCTACTTAGTGAGGCCCTCCGCAACTTCGTGAGACCC
>PVJS01020269.1:0-32788 GCA_004027185.1 Glis glis
ATGAATATGGAATCATTTGCATGAATGGGTATGTGAACATACACACACACACACACACGCACGCACGCACGCACACACACACACACACACACACACTAAAATTTTGGGGGATACTAAAATATATTGCTATGGTAGATGAAAGAGGCTTGACAATGCCAAGAATTCGATCTTTGTCTAAAATGCCACATTAAACTCTATGCTTGCCTTGCCTTCCACTGGACACTCAATATCTAGTTACAGTGACGCTCGCATCTTAGGGGCTCAGGACATACCTACTGCATCAAGAAATGAATGGATTTGGTATGAGCATTCCTCTGCAGAGCATATTGTAGCTTACCAAGGATTTCTCAAGTCCTTTCCTTGGCCTACAAGGTCCAATATGATCTGGCTACATAGCCCAAATGTATCCAGCCAATTCTTAATATCTGTGTGTTGAGTTGCTTATGAGAAAACTGAGGTATCAGTCTTTACCTGGACAACTGATTTCCCCTTAACAGATGCTCAGTGCCAGGCTTTTAATGGCAACTCTTCTTTGCTAACTTGACCTATTCGGAAGCTGTGATTTAGCTTCTCCTTGTTCATCTCTAAGTTTACAAGTGCTGCTTGCTGAGAAGCTCTCTGGTTGCAAAATACCTACAGAGATCTAAGAAAACACTAACTCCTTCATGGAGAGACTGTTGGAAGGCTTTTCCTGTTTTGCTGGGCCTTGCCACAATATCCTTTGCACTTCTCTCTTTGGATATTTGCCATATGATGCCTGTGGATAAGGCATATGAGACTCCCTTGTTCCCTTTGGGTTAAAATCAACCAAGTATAGAAATTAACAACTGAGATGGAGCGGAGTCATCTGCAGTGACTACCACCCCTCCCCCACCTCTATTTGAGACATCCCAGTAGATTTCCTTAACGACGAGCTCATGCCAGGGGAACAGAGTTGCCAGGAGCTGAGTAAAACCTGAAGAAGAGAAAAGGAACGAGGACGCTGGAGGGAGAAAAGGTGCCAAAAATCCTTGTGGCCACGAGAATTTTTCTAGCAGACAACTAATCAATCTGGATTAGTGACTCCAAATCCCCAAATAAATTATTTATATTACATTCAGCTTACTAATATTACCCACAAATGGAGATTTCTTTCCAAAAAATAATATGCACGCTTAAAAACAACAAATTCCCATTCACATGTCAAATCAGCAATGACCCTATTATTTGTGGCAAGGAAGGCTCCTGCACTATTCCCGAGTCCAACCAGCCCCCCTGATGTTTCGCCATGCTGATATTAATTGATGGGGAAGTATGGGAAAGTGTCCATCAGAAGTGGTCCTTCTAAGGTATCTCTGTCAAAGGGTCCTGTCACACTAGCTCCAGGCTTAGATCACAGGGCCAACAGAGCCATAGCAGATGGAGCTGCAGCCAAACACCAGGTGCACCTTTCACCGTGCTGTGATTTGATGACGGCTCCTCATTTGATTACTTTACTGTTTCCAATTCCAATGCTACGTGAATTGTATTGCTTCGAATTTTCATATTTTTAGAATCCAGATCTATGGATATATTTGCACAATCCCATATAAATTATAAATAAGCACTTAACAACATTTTTCTACTTGGAATGTCATGTTCAATGGGCACTCCTGGGTCTCTCTTGGGACAAGAGTCACAAACACAAATGCACTTGAGGACCAGAAAGAAATCCCCGTTTTGCTTCTTTCCTCTGTATTTATTTGTAGTGAGGGGTTGGGAGTGGGAGAAGGGAAGAGACCTAAAATAGATTACCAGCCAGCCGAGTTTGGAATTTGAAAACCATGGGAATGGTGTCTAAAACATTCCCTATTTTGGCCACGAGCCAATCACCCTAAAGTCTGTGCAGCTAGTTATCCTCTGTGTATAGACAATAAAATATCTATAACAGCCAGGTGTAGTGGCGCACACCTGTAATCCCAGCAACTGGGAGGCTGAGACAGGAGGATCCAGGTTACAGGACAGCCTGGGCAACTTAATGAGACCCTCCCTCTCTCAAAATGGGATGTAGCCCAGTGGTAGAGTTCTTGTCTAGCATGTGCAAGGTCCTGGGTTCAATACCCAGTACCATGAAATAAGTAAAACGTAAATAACCATAATGTGTGAGTGTATAACTACTTCTCTCAAATTACTACAAATCCCCTCTCCCTGTTTTTCTGGTGAAAAAGCCCCTTCACCATACTGGGTCTTGGGAAGCTTGGCACACTCCCTTGCTCCACACATGGGGGAAACCCTCAGCCTCACCTGTGCCTCATCTTTCACAAGGCAAGGCCCAAGATGATCCTTTGTCTAGAGGCCTTTCTAGGGAGCCTCTGTCAACAACGATGGGTCACATCAGCTAACAGTACTTAAGAAAGCACAGTTCCACTTGTTCCAAACTGAAATTTCAAATCAAGCCACATTCTGGTGCCCTGGTCTCTTAAAGAGAGACTGGCTCCATCCCATTGCTGAAAATTCATCAGTCAGAATTTAATTATACAGAGCTGGAAACCAGAAGGCATTTAGGTTTTAATGTCTCCCTGAGTTGGGACCTTTACATATTTTAGAATATTGATCATTACTGTTATTGCTGCTATTTTGGTGGTCACTCTACTGTGTCTGTCCCTGCAGGGTTTTTTGAAAGAACACTGCAGAGAATAACTGTTGCTAGGTAATTGTAAAAGAAAGTCATGCAAATTATGAAATATTGATAGACTGTATTTACAAGTCAATGGTGCTAGAATGCTCCTGCTTTCCCAATAAAATGCAAACTGTAAGGCTGCATTGCCTTCAAAATTCTTAAAATGCCCCAACTAAATGACACATTAATCAAAACAGCTCCTAAAACAAGCAGTCCATCCAGCAATGGCAATTCTTACATTTTGGAATTATCAATTTTATTCTGCCTTGCCACTATTAATACTGCAATACATCTAGTATATATTTGAGGAGGTAGTAAAAACAATTTAAAATATCAAGCAGAGGGTCTGAAAATTTTGAACGCATATTATCAGATAAAAGAATGTTTATCCAAAAGAAAAATAGAAATTTATTGTTTTCTTATCTCACCCCCAAATTACAAAGTAAGTCCTATGTATAAATCTTAAGTCAGGAAGTCAGTAGCCTTACAAATTATGTTGTAAACATTAAAGTATTCAAAATATGCACAGAAATGAGTTAAATGATAACTAATGAAATACTGACAATTATGGTTGACTCTAAGTACAGTCCTTATAGATAGCAACATTTAATAATGATACCTCATCTAACAATTCCAAAGGGGAATAACATAAATAAAGATGGTGAGCAAGAAAGCTAGATTCAACCAATATTCCAGGATGATTTTCAAAATTGGCAGGTGGAGATGGAAATTTCCTAAATCTGGGGCGAGCCTCATGATTAATGGCTTTCCCTCGATTGCAAAGGCCCATCTGAGGGCGGATGCCACCAACATATGTGCAACTACCAGATAAATGAGGAGGAACACACATGATTAAACCTAAAGGAAGCAATTTAAATACCAACCTTGATTTCTTGTTACAAATCTCACATTTTAAAAACCACTAAGATGAGGTTAGAATTGGCTGGCTATGCAGGTGATGAGAGAGTAAACAGAAAACAACAACAACAACAAAACGTGAACATAGCTTTTCTTTTTCTGGCAAGGGAATCTCATACTTTTTTCTGTTTCAGTTGAGGGTGCTTTCACTGATGATGATGAGTCCCAGGGGTGGGGTGTGTTTCAGATTGCCAGTGCTGGTATATGCCGATGCCTCAGACACTGACTCAGTGTGGCCCTACAGAAGCATGCCTTAAGTTAGGAAGCAAGGCTACCTCATGAGCTTTTCCCTCAGTAACAAGTGACCTGGTGCACCACAGAAGGTGAACTCGGGAGGGCCGTTTAGAGGATTTGTAAACATCAAGCAGGCACTTCAAAGGTTCTGTCCCACAAATACTTTTAGTATTAGCCAACGGACATACTGGGAATTCACAAAAGTGGTTTGCATAGATATTTTAAGTCAAAGACTAACAAATAAGGCTTAAAACCTTTAATTGCTCTTAAAAGGCTAGAGACAAGGTTTCAGTAATATGCATAGCGATTAAATGAATGATTCTAGTCATCGCTGAGAACTTTATTTGAATTGCATTCCTTATGATAAATAAACATAAACTAGTATGGTAGTACTCATACTCTAACTACTGCTGTTCATAGAGGAAGCATAACTTGATCTACTATGGTCACCAGTACCTCACCCATAGCTTTGGCTTCCAGGAACTACTAGTCATATCTGTGTATGTATGGCTATGTGTCTGTGTATAGTCTTCCTCTACTGTGGTAGATTTTCAGGGAGTTTTTTTTTAATATTAAAAACCTTTTGGTAACTCAACATTGAGCAGACACAAAAGATAGTTGGGGATAATGAGAATACATTCATTTACTTATTAATTTCATTCATTAAGCAGATAAGTGCCAGGTACTGTCTAAGTTCAAGGCAAAAAGCTAGAAAATGTGCAAGATTTTTTACAAAGAGGAGATTGTCATGAATCCTATCCTTAATCAGTTTATAGTTTTTCAATAAGCCAGATTCTACTTGGTTTGTGCCAAAAAAACAAAAACAAAAAACCTCAGGTGAAATTAGACATCTGGGCAATCCCTTCTTTCTAAAATCTCTGTCTTGAGGGCATATTGAAGGTTTGAGCAACTCTGCAGCATTCTTCTATAGTTTTCTGGTTTTCAAGGTCATGGGAGATGAACAGAAAGTGAGGATAGAACTAAACAGTAAGTTTTGCCACTGTGGGGATTGTGGGGATTTAAGAAGGAAATTTATGTCTTGACATCTCAGAGTAGATATCTACAAAAGATGACTCTAAAAGTATTGGTTTATTTCTGGCACCATCCTCTTCTACCCCAAGGCTCCCAGCTCTTGACCTCTTGTATCTGCTTACTCACTATATTTATAACAAGCCTTAACTGGAGGGTGGTCATGGCTACCTTTGCGTCCTTACCACAAATCAGGCACTATGCTATTTCCTATGCATATCCTCATTTCCATCCTTTACTATGTCTATTTTACTTACAAGAAAACTTAAATTGAGGCAAAAGCTCACTGGTCTATTTGACTACAGGGGCAGAGTGTTTAAACATCATATTATATCAATTTCGAGTTCAGAGATTCTTATACTTTATCTTTGGACTTCAGATAATTCCTTCAAAATTCCCATCTAATGCTCTGACTGGATAAAGATCTGTTTTCTTTTGCAGTTGAATTTTAATGGAACATAAGTAAAGAAAGCAAAAACTCCACAGAGAAAAGTAGACTGGTTGGACAGGGGAGAAACAGCTGCGTCCACTTTAGGTAGAGTTACAGGGCCTGGTTTACAGTTTTGGATGAAACAGCATGTTACCATTTGTCTATTCATTCTCCATGGTTTACTAGGCGACTAGCATTCGTTTTCCATTACCTTTCTCAAGAGCTAGGGTAAAAAGAATATTTTCCCTTGCATCTATGTATTTATAGAGAAGGAGGAATGAGTTCCCACTTCATCTGAAGAACAGAGTTTATCACTTCTCCATCCAGCAAGATTCCAAAACTTCATAGAGCTTTGATGATACACCTATGAGTTCCCTCTTGCAAAACAAAAACAAAACAGACATCTTTCAGGGACTCGTCTTCATAACTTGAGGTAATGAAGAAGAGGCCACACAGGCTTGTTCAAAGCAACACAAGAGAGCAGCAAGTTACCTACTGCATGTAAGTGCCTTGCCCTGACATCTCCCTTTGTTCCCTTTAGGGACTTCATGTCTTTAAGGAAAAGATAAAATCATTTTTCCTCCAATAACTTCTCCTGAGGTTGACAAAGGGCAGATTGAGAAAAGGAGTATGCTGATGTTTCTTCAACTGAGGTTGTCTAAGATAAAGCAGTTTTAACTTCTTTTTCTTTGAAATAAATGAAAATTTAAATGGTAAGAATTTGTTACTTTATCTCCTGGATATTCACTTTTTTTCTTTCTTTCTTTCTTTTTAACTTGAGTGATCTCCCCTGAATGGTACTGTGAACCCGTGAGGTAGCACTGAGCGATATGGGGTTAAAAGCGATCTTGGCTAGTATCTCCATGCTTCTGGCCGAAAAATCCAGGCTCGATCTTGGTTGCTTTTTTGGAATGGAAACACACAATACCGGTACTGCAGGCAGCTCCAGAAAGGCATGCCAGGCCTCTCCTGCTCTCAATTTATATTTGCATGTGAACAGCTTGTCGGCCATTTTATGAAGACAGATGAATCGCAGGCCTGCTAGAGGGGTAGCCAGACCTAAATACGTGAACCACACACCCCTACAGTCTGCAAAAGTCTTCAGATGAAAATCAAACGAGTATCTCTATGCGCATCTTCCGGAAGATTATGTACAGATACAATAAATGAAAAAAAATGAAACATTTAAGGCATCATCCATAAGTCAAGTGGAAAAGAAAGAAGGAAACTAGTCTATAAATATCGCTCTTGAAAATGCCAACAAAAAATAATATGTAGCTGTTTATAACACTGAAAACAAACCTTTTGAGGTCTCCCCCACTCATCTTTTTTTTTTTAAACTGACTGCTTTAAAAATCAAGTTTGATAAAGATAATATCACCAAAATACCAGAGTGAAGAGAGGAATAGTCAATTCAAACTTAATACTACAGCCCAGCAATGTAATGAAGAATTTCAGAGGCTTAGGAAAGGAAACAAATTCTGAAAAACTGGTGATAGGATATCTAATGTGGTAAGCACATCCTCCATCCCCCCAATACCAACACAATTCAGTTCACCTAGCTTTTCTGAAAGATCAGATGGAGATCTAAATAGGAAAATGTACAGAATGACAAAAGATAGACACAAGAAATGAGGTCCTTCAAAGTAGGTGAAAAACAAAGTATGGTAGGATTATATGGACAAGAATAATAACAAAATATGGTAGGATTATAAGGATAAGAATAATACAAAACACTGCCAGCATTTTTTTTAGTATAAACTCTATGAAAAACAGTATGGTAAGCACATTATACATATTATCTTATTTAATTATTTCACAGATAGGTAGTATTATCCTATTTTAGAGAAATAAACCAATATCCTGAGAGGTTAAATAACCCATTCAATAGCACAGAGGTAAGAAAACATTTTGTAATTTTATGAGATGCTATCTGTGAAAGTACCTTACCTAACATAATGTTTAGCGTATGAGAGGGACTGCTAGTTCACTTCTCTGTTTTTATTGAAACCGATGGTTTTACTTAATCTAAAATTTCAATCTATGACAATCTTTTTCATACTTGGAGTGCACTCCACAAATGGAGTATTCCACAAGATGCTATTATATTCATATACAAAGTGTGCATTCTATTTTAATAAAGTTTCTGCCACAGAAAGTTTATATATTTATGCAATTGGGAAATTTGATACTTTCCTGTATCCTTACTGTTTTATTTTAGACAATTTAAAGTGGAAAAATCCTTCAAAGGTAGAGATGGTTTTCTTAACGCAATTAGCCAAAGGCTAAGGCCCTAACAGGTCCTCAAAAATACTTGTCCATAGTGGGGTGGGCCTTGGGGTGTAACTCAGAGGTAGAATGCCCCTGGGTTGAAACCCCAGTACTTCAAAAACAACAACAACAACAAAAACTTGTCCATGAATCACATTAAATCACTTATGAAGGTCGTGGGACATTTGCCACTTTTAAAAAAGAACAAAAATAACATAAAAAAGCCATGGTTCCTCCTTTGGCTGTGAAAGAATCTGATCTGGTAGGTCAGCTCCAACTCTCATAGCTCAATTAGGCAATCAACTCTCTTGGGAATTAAGGTCCTCATGAGTATCTTGAAAGTGTTTGGGGGCGGGGGAGGTTGAGGATGCTAGGATGATCCAGAGAACAAAGAATTTGCCCTCGTCAAAGAAATCTACTTGAGTTTTCTCTTTGAATCCTCAAAGTTCTTCCTACTGTGGGCCATCTACAGGGCAGACCCCAACATCCATGTGCTGGGTTAGCTGCTGGCCACTGTGGACTCTGCCACAGCAGCTACAGTCCCACACTAAACTTACCATTTTCTGGCTGGTCCTTAATGTCAGCGTCACTTGGCTGGCTGGGACTTTCAGATTGACTTGAATCTGAAAAACATAAAAATACAGCCAAAAATTACAGGGTCTGTGAGGGAAAGTGATTCAGTGGTGCCAGACTTTCTCAAAAGGTTCAGCCTATAAAGTAAGAATGAGAACATTAGAGAAACCACATGACGATCGCAAAAAGCAAAGGTGGAAAGGGAAAAGGGGCCAGGGCAGGAGTCTATGCCTTGAGAGAGGACAGCTCAGCTTCTTTCCACCTCCAGTGGCCTTTGCTTGGTGCCAGATCAAAACTCCATGCTCTCCAGAAACCCCTCTCTCATGGAGAGACCATTTCCAAATTGCGCCTCTCCATTATTTATACATTGGAGTCTGATAAAGACTTCATCCTTCATTACACACATCTGAAGCTTGATTCAGAACATAATAAAGTGTCAAAACATATTTTGAAACTGGTATATAAAAGCAACCCAAACAACAGTAACAAGCTCTGTTGATATTTAGCTCTGTGTTGCAGCAACAGATTATGCAGGCTAACACCACTCAATACTAGAGCTCTAATATTCTAGCACATGTATTCGAAAGAACTGGGTAATTCAAAGAAAGCTTTCTGAAAGCACCAGTCCCCTCACTGTAAACGTACTGTCTTTCTGTTACACTGATGCATTTGGGAGATGCCGAAGGGGTTTATTAGAAGAGACGGGCTCTCCCACACCTTTATAAAATTAAATTGATTTATTCTTGCGTAATCAGATTTTTGAACTAAAAAATAATTAAATTAAATTAATTTCTAAATAGGATAATTTAAAATAGTAACATCTAATTTTAAAATTAGATAAAATTAAATCAAAAGCACTACACGGAACTAGAAGCAAGCACTTATGATTTACTTTGGGGAAAGGAGAGAAAAAGCAGGAAAAAATGTGTTGAAGGGAATTTTTTTATGCAATGCATTTTCTGAGACTTAAAACAGTTTACAACATTATTTAAAAGCAAACAAACACACACAAATTCCTTTAAAAACATTTCAAACCCTCCATATCTGTGGAAAGGCCGGATCTTAACTTTACCTTGACTCTACAGGCTTAGAATTAGCTATTTGGAATTTTTACCACACTTGAACAAGAAGTTCAATACATGATCGAAAGTTCATGACATTTAACTAAGATAAAATTTAAAGTGTTACTTCTATTGTAACAAACTTATAGCATCATCATTCTTTTCCTTGGGGATAGTGCACAAAGAAATAGCACTAATAGTGACTTTAGGTCGAGAAATGCTAGTGTATTATCTTAAAAGATTCTGCTTTTAAGCAAATGAAGATTTCGATTATAGGAAAGTGCTATAAAAAACATCCATTTTGAAATCTTCATGTAATCTTAATCTTGGTGACTATAGCAAAAAAAAAAAAATCTGTTGATTCAAAGGTTCAAGTTACCCCCCCAAAAATGTAAAAAGGTGAATTTTTATTTGTCTGGCAAAGAGACAGCTTTTATCATCTTGTAACAATTGCTGTAGGAAAGGCCACAAATAAAAATCACGATAGATCACAAAGTTTAGAAGAATCCGTCAGAAGAAACTACAGAATTAAGTACAAAGCCTGTACTAAAAATTGGGGAATGCATACAAATTTATAGTGCAAGCACATTTGAAATTTTAACTATATAAATTATTTTTACATTTAGAACATACAGTTGAAAAATACAGCATAATTTCCTTCTCTTTTTCTAAGGAAGGATTTAATAATTTTGCCATAACAAATTAAATAATTTGGGAAATAATTCATCATGTTATGCTCCATTATTTTTCTTCTAAAAATCTGAAACCATTATTATCTACACCTAAAATTAAAGTAAAATATCTAATTTTGTTTTAGGGAAAGTCAAAATTCTTCTTGATCATATCCCAAAACAGATAACATAAAATTTTGCCAGACACAACATTTTTTTCAAATAATACCAGCGAATATAATTCTCTATTTGATAGCTTAGCCAATGTTCTACTTCTAAGTGTAAAATCTTAACAACTAATTGCTTCTCCATGAATGAATGAAAAACACTCTTATCTCAATTAATTTAGACATAAAATAGCCAACGACTTTTCTAATATTTATCCACTAGTGTTAAGGCAAAAGAAATAAAGAGAGAACCAAAAACATTTTTTTAATCCGAAAGTGGACTTTTGTTCTTTTCACTTTTCATTTACATTTGGTTTGCCACCCGACCTTTGCAGAAATAGAACATAATTATAGAAACCATGAACAGCAATAAAAGATGAATATCAGGTAGGCTCAAAGTTAGCTTAAAATTCCAAGCCACAGAAAAACAAGCAAACCAACAGCAAAGGACGGGGTGGCAAGAAAATGCAGAGAGTTGGTGTACAAGGGGCCGCGGCTCTAGTGAAAGCTCAGATTCAAACACTGGGGAGGCATTGGGCCAAACTGAAACCCGAAGGCAATTTCTCAGTTTTATTCCAGAGCTGGGGACACTGCTGTCCACTGAAGGGTCGCATACTAAAATATACCATCCTGATAAGGAATAGGAAAGCCAAAGATCTTCAAGAAAATCTCAAAGATCTAAAAACCTCAGTAATTATTTTCTACCCTGGCTGTTGAATACTATTTCTTTTTGGAACCAGGAAGGAGCAAAACTACCAGGCCCTCCTGTTCTTCTACGCTGAGGACGAATGCATAGGCACTTTTTCTGGTATTGCAAAAAAGGTCATCGATGCTCTTAAGCCAACCAGATGACCAGAATTACAAATTAATTTCTATCCATACATAATTGATACAAATGTAAGATCGCCTTCTTAAGCAATTGCAGCATTAAAATACTATCAGGAAGGTTAACAATTAATTTACCTTTTTTTTCACATGCTTGGGTAGAAATCTGTCAGAAGCCAAGGTAACTATGTCTCGCTGTTTTGGATAATTATGTGAGGATGGTTGATTTCTACCACCTGAGATAATTAGGAGCCCCAGAAAAATAAATCAAACTTCATAGAACTGGACACCCCCCTCTTGTACCCAAGCCCAGATCTGTATTTTACAATGAAGAGAATATTACAAACAGCGTGTTTAAATGATAGAGTTGGAAATGGCTATTGTGAGGAAGTACATCAGGGTTATCAATTTTTTCTTTCTTCCCCATCTAGGGATTTGCTTTTTGTTTAAAGAACCTTAGACTTCAACCTAACCTTGAAAAGCAATGTTTCTTTTGGTTTTTTAAAAATTTATGAGCAGAAATTTAAACTTAAAATAGACAGGGTTTGCATATAGGAGGCTGGGCTAAGACCTCTTACTTGGACTGGTAGCCATCCATCTATGCATTTTTATGGTACCTACAGCTATATCGCTGGAGACAAAGATATCAGACAAAGATAGTTCACTATCAATATAATCACTAGGGAAAGGAATTAAACAAACCCTAATATGTATATATTAGTCTCTGCCCCCATAAGTTTGTGCAATGCAACAGAACCTTGTACTGGGTTTGCTCCTTAGGTACATAATCAATGCTCCCCAACCTCAGTTCTGCTCCCCTTCAGAAGGGAACCTCACAGAGCACTTCTTTGGGCAAGGCACGGAATAACAAAAACACGTGAATGTGGTAAAACTGATGAGGCAAACATATAGGCACCACTTCCTTGTCTTTTATGTTCTTTAAGCAAGAAGCGAAGATGGAATATTGCTAAATCTTCCCTGTCTGTCCTTGACCTAAAATTAAGCACTTCCTCCTCTGCAGCCCATCTTTCATGGCACACGCCTCTCATGGTGGGGCTGATACAGGCTGAATATGGTGATTTTAAATGATCTCCTATGAGAACTTGAGCTCCTAAAGAAAAGAGCTCCTTCCTCCTCTTCTCTTGTCCCCAGTTCCTTCAACGGGGTGCCTGACCCAGCCATGGAGTTCAGTAACTGCTGAACTAATGAATTTTCCATTTTTGCTCAGCTTCCTAACACTGAACCACTGCTGGCGACACTGAGCCACTGAAAAATATACTGAGCTCATGCAGAGAGGGCTAGTGGTCCTGACAAAGTGAAAAAGGGGGAAGAAAAGGCCTTTATCTCAGGCCCCCTTCTTGAGGGCTGGCAAGGGGAAGGGAGGCACAGCCCTCGGTTCCTGATGATCTGGAAATCTTGCACGGTGTTTAGAAGTTGCAGACAGTCACTTCCTATGACCCGCTGGCCCACAAACCACACGGGCTGAGCCAAGGACGGTGTTTGATACACGAGAGGCCCTCTAGAAATGTGACCAGGCTAAACTGACGAATGACAGGACTATTCCACGCATTCAGAAGAACCAAAGGTTAGAGAAACCCACATCCCCAGATGTCTGCAGAGTGCCCCGAATCCCAACTGCTATTGTGAATAGCAGACAGGTTGTGGTGAAAAATCCTTTCCTCCCTAAAACACACCAGTTCAATTCCTGCTCAGTCACCATGATATCAACAAAAACCCACGGGCCATAAAGGTACAAATTCTAGATAATTTAGCTTAAGTTTCATGCCCCCCCCCATGCATAATGATTGGGCTAGAGATGAGATCTGAAAAGCCTTTGTCTGAATTTTGTGTTCTGTTTTAAATCTCCCCAAATAAAAGGCAATATGAAAAAAAAAAACAGAGGGCATCCAGACACAAAAATGAGTGAGTCAAGTGAAAATTTCACTGGATAAAATTAGAGTTGTTTGTAGTATAAAAAAAAGGAAAAGGCAAAGGCAGGAACAAATGCTTTCTAACAAATAAATGAAGAGTGAGGAGAATTCCTGGGGAAAAAGAAAATATGGAACAAGAGTGATTCTGCTCTGACTGTAATAAACAGTTACTCTCTGCAATTGTAGCCCTTGATGATGTTCAAAATTTAGGTAAGTTTTTGTTTCCTACAGTTTGGGAAAGTGAGTACTCTGCAATAGTCAGGCCAAAGAATTGATTTTTCCTACACCCATGAAGTTGTAATAGAAAAAAAATGATTTCTGCTTGGGAGAATACGGTTTAGAATTATTCTATTTTGATCATCTAGTATGGTAACATGTTTATTAGTCAGGAAATCTAGAAAATCAAAAGGGCTATGGTAGTCATTTCACTTTTTGGTTTCTTAGTTGTCATTGTTAAAGAAATTATCATTGTAATGCTTATAATATTTAGAAATATTGTCTATTTTTCCCAGCATGACCATGACCTTAAAGACTGAAGTAAGAAGAAATATTTGATAAACCTTATTCAAGAATCTAAAATGTCACTGCTACAGGTGTACATATGTATATACAATTTGTAGCTCAAATGTAAACATTGAATACAACACCATCAGTTAAATATAACGTTCTCCATCATGGTCCAGTGAAGTAAGAACAGACAGAAATCTGTAATATCATCACTAAGTCTGAACCCCTGAAAATATGCAATTACTCTTAGCATTTCCAAAGAATGGATAAAATGCTTTACGCACAGTGACTAGCTAAACCATTAATTCAGGTCAATTAATGTACATAACTGTGGGTCACCTAATGAAAAATTAACATACAATGACCTAGTTCTTAAAGCAGATCAATTATGAGGTGAGTCACACCCTGTAAGTTTTCTTAAGCTTTAAAAATGGAAAACACTCCATGGTTCTTTAAATGGGAAGTCTTATCTTTACATTTAAAATACAAAATTTGATCTCCCCATCACATTCCCAGCAAGCTAGCACTGTGTGTTTGTGTGAGAACTTCAGCAAAGTATGCAGAGCAAGTCCTTCATTATCCAAGGGGAGGGGGGATGCAGTGGAGGAAGCCCTAGCCCCAGAACGAGTTTGTGCTTCTGGGATTAGAAGGAGAGAGAAGGGTGTGTTCATGCAGCCACTTGGAAAGGGTCCACCAGACCACCCGGGGGCTACCAGCTGCTCTGGAGATCCACCCCTTAGCCCCGCCCGTGTACGGCATTTTCAAGGCCTATTAAAGATTGTTATATAATCTAGGTTACTACCATTTTCTTTCTCAAAACTTTCCTTTTTGTAAAGCCTTTCCCAACAAGAAATTGCCGAACTATTAAATTTGCAGGGATTCGAATTTTTTGGCATTAATGCTGGTATTCAAGGCCCATCTGTTTAGTCGGGGCTGTGTATGACGACGGGACTGTTTAGGTTGAAGAGTGACTCAACTGTCTCATCACCTACTCCTAAATGTGTTATTTTTCTATGTGCACAAGGAGATTGCAGAATGATACACAGCTTTAACACATTGAGAAAAGAAATTCAACCGTGTAACTACTGTGAGATGGTGGTGAGGGGCAAATCATTTCTAAGCTTTAAAAATTATAAATTCAGTCGCTCTGACAGTAATGACAAAATGACTCAATCCTTAAACCTTCTTCACATCAAGTTGACTTCAAGGAGTGATGAGCTTTGTCAGTGACGTGGTAAGTGAAGTCAAGGTTGGTGATAATAAAAGATGTGAAAGCATGACATTTTGACTAATTTATCACTTCTCAAAGTTTCTTTGACAAGGCCCTATGACTAAAATGTTTAGGTAATCATTTTGGATTTTGTTTTTCCAAAAGAGGAGCTGGGTAGACATGTGATGGTGAACTGTTGACTGATTTAGAATTCAAGTTACTCAGTCAACCTGGTCACCTATCTACAGTCATGTAAACAAAGACTTACGAAAAGAGCCTTTACTGTAAAATTATCATATATCAGAACTATGCTCAATTTCTCCCTTTTAGTCACTTTTTCACAATCAAAATTATAGCACTAGGTTCTTGGAGTTCTTATATATACTTGAAGATTATCCATCTAGATAAGGTAGAAAATGTTCCCATATACTTTCATCCTATAAAACTAATGTATCAAATGAAAATGATGCATAATTGAGGTATAATCTATGTGTATTATTTTCATGTACCAGTATGTCTATGAAGTAATTTATAAAATAATAAAATACCCTCTGTTGAGGGTAACCATGCTATTTAAGTTCAGGGAGAACCCTAAATATTAACTTTCTTGCATTTCTTATATTTCATTCTTGAAAGGAGTATGAAATGGTAAAAGATAGTGTCCTAAAATTTTAAGCTATATAATTTAACTGCTCTAGATCTCAGTTTTTTCATCTGTAAAATGGGGACACAGTGATCATTTTGCCTAACTTAACAAGATCATTACATGGATAAAATAAAATAGTGTAAGAGAAACTGGTTTTGAAATTTATAAACTGCCAAAAGAAAAAAAAGTATATTTATCTCTGTCAAACATGTTCTCTCATCCAAACAAGTTTTTTGTTTGTTTTTAAAAATCGACCCCAACCCACACATGATATGATTCTGGCATAAAACTCAGCATCACAGACCTGGTTTTAAAGAAAAGGTTCTTAATTCCCATATACTGGGAAAGAGATTATCTTTGATAATGGAAATGGAAATCTCAACTTGCCTTGTTTATTCCAGACAGACATTTATGTGTTAAGTCTGTTTATCAGGCAACACTTTGTCTAAGCCAGGAAGTAGTCAGTCTTTGTAAGAAGATGTATGCAAATGGTTTTCCCATGAGTCTTTTCAGTAAACTGCGGGGGTGGGGTGGGGTGATAATTCCTTGTTATTTTACTAGCAAGAAGCTACCTCAAAAGTAGAATAGAACAGAGAACTCTGAGCTAGACCATGCTGATGAGTTTAAATGAGTCTAAACATGTGCTCACAGTCTGTTGCTCTTTATTCTATGCAGACTTGGTGCATTACATCTGTTTATCAGACAACACTGTCTGGATATTCAGGCTTTGGAACCTGTGTGAAAATGAACGGTGACCATAATCCCATGAAATAACCTGTCTATGGCAAAACTCCAAACTTCCTGCCACTTTAAGAATTGAACCCATGGAAGCTCCCACAAAACCTTGGAAACTTTTAAAAATATACTTCCAGTGCTAACTTTTTGTCCATTTTTCTATCTTAAAAAACTGTGCTATATTCATTGGATTCCCTAATGGTATGACAGATTCTGGTCCCAATGGTGGACGTCATCATCCAAACTGAACTGATAAATAAAATATTTGCTAACAACACCCTATCTAATTATCCAAACCAGGGGGCTTTCAAAAGAAAATAATAGAAGAGTATTTATTCTTGACATCTAATATTAAAGTATTTATCTTGGAATCTTTTTTTCTTTCAGTCCCAAGATAACTAACTCTGTTTTTAAAATCTATACATGAAGAATTGGATGGTGTATTTCCTTTCTTTTCATTTTTTCTTGTTGGTTTTCTACAGGGTTTGAAAATCTTACTGAAGGAACCAAATTGGTTTAGCTTGTCTTCCTAGACAAAATAAACACTTTAGGACTCTACTTGTTTGTATTCTCCTCAGTGGCGCTGTATGCATCAGCAGCTAAAAACAAAGAAACTTTTTAGCTGCTCAGACAAAATGCAGAAGCTTCCCCAACAGGGGAGGGGAGGGGGTATGGGTTCAGGGAGGGTGGGGGTGGAGGAGTGTGCAGAAAGTCTGACAGTCCATTCAATATAGGGATGATGGCTATAATGCACCCAGGGTCCCCTTGCTAATTAAATATGCATTGGCACAGTTTTGATCGATGCAAGCCATGGATCAGATGACACACCTGTAAAATCTTGAGCGCAGAGCTCCCAGGAAAAGGGAAAATACAGTCTTGTCTCCTTATCTTTGTTTTCAAAGGCTCTCAATTTCTGTGCTTAGATATCTAATTTAATTCTCTCACCCCTCGGCAAACTGTATTAGGGAAGTCAATACTGCCTTTGTGCATGGACAGGAAAACACAGCTTTCCTTTTATTCAATTTAGCTATGACCTTTAGACAAAGATAATGACAACTGTCTAAAAGTAAGGTTAAGGTCCTCAAGAAGACCCCCAGATCTAAGTCCCCCTAGGAATTTTGGGTAATGAGGTGGTGGGATTTACTGTGATGTTCTCCCTCCTGGTACAAAAGAAAGGAGGAAAGGGAATTATGAATTGGTGGTGTCAGGGTGTAAGGAGGTGGGGAGTGAGGGGCAGGGAGAAACATGGTGGGAGAGATTTAAAACCACGTACACAATGACTAAATGCTCAAAAACCAATTGGGCCCTGTCATATACATAACCAAGAAAATAGTTTTGTGAGAGGACAGGAATGAGAATGACATAGTAACAATTCACCCCAAAAGTGCAGACTCTTAATGAGAAGAAGCATTTGAGAAAAAAGGAGTCCTACCACTGGTGAAAGATGTAAGTAGAGATTTGGGACAAGTCAGGGGTTCTGCAAGGGTAGCGATATTCACACCAGTACTCCTAACCAAAGAGGAAATGATACAGAATCATTCTCCTGAAACAGCAGTGGTCCCTTTTTAATTAATTAATTAATTAATTAATTTTGCCTTTGGTCCTACTCATTCCACTCATTCGCTCATTTATTCATTCACTCAGCATCTGCTATGTATCTGTCATCCCGTGTACCTCATGATACAAAATGAAGGGAGGCCAGGTCCCTGCCCTCAAGGAGCTCTCAATCTGGATAATGATTCTAAAAACAAAATTCTGTAACATCTCCTCTTGATTAATCCTGTCTCCTGGTGAAATTAAGGTGTAGAGAAACAGGTTATCATTTGCCTTGGTAATTGATTTTGTTCTTTTTTTTTTTTGCGGTACCGGGGATTGAACCCAGGGACGTTCTACCTCCAAGCTACACCCCGGCCCTATTTTTTATCCTTTATTTTGAAACCGGGTCTCACAGAGTTGTGGAGGGCCTCACTAATTAGCTGAGGCTGGTCGTGAACCCGGATCCTCCGGTCTCTGCCTCCCAAGTACTGGGATTACAAGCATGCACCACCACGCCTGGCGATTTTGTTCTTTTACTGGTAGTAGCAATCACTATTATTATTATTATACACCTTTATAACAGAATTTACAGACACCTGGATCCTAACAGTTTGGGTAATGGTGAGGGTTAGTTTTTCTAGTGAGATAGAAGGAGGTTTAGGTAGAGTCCAGTGAAATACTGGCTTATTACTGCAAAATTAGAAATTATTGGAAATGGTGTGCATTATCAGAATAACTTTTTAAAGTAAGATTTCCCCCCTTGGAAGCAATTTCACAGATCTTACAGAATGCTATTCCTAACCAGGCCAGGTACCCTCCTTTTTACACTTCTAACAGAGGTTGCTGCACTCCAGAGCAAAAGGCAGAGGCCTTGGTATAAGAAAACTTGGGTATGAGCCCCTTTTTGGCTATTTCTGCTGGCTTTGTGGAGTCGGGAAAGCCCCTTTACCTCCCTACCTCTATTTATTCATCTTCCAAATATCTGACTCTCCAGACCACAGGGACTGAATGGCATGGTTTAAATATCTTGTTAATTATGAGAAGCTGTAAATTCTGAAACTGTACATTGCATGGAAACAGGTTTTCTAAAGTATATAATCTAGCTACATCACATGGACTATTTTTATTTTCGTCTTATTTTTACTGATAGCACAGTGTCAGGAACATATAGACACTAATATGTGTTTGTTAAAATGGAGTTGAAATCAGGTGAAAGAATAGTTTTCCATTCAAGGCCATGAAATACAACAAGGCCTATCTTGGGAGATGTCAACAGGTGTTTTGGGGTGGGTTTTCTGGCTTTGGAGAGACTGCATGATGGGAGGGCACTATGATTCATACAGCGAGGACAGACCATTGGGAAGTCAGAGGCTCATTTTCTGATCCTGAATAGACATGTGAATTCTCACCCCTTCAGCCTGGAACAGTTACCAAGATAAAGTGGGTCAGGTATCCTATGAAAGTTCTCTCCAGGCCTCAAGTTCTACATTTGAGACAGATCATGAGCAATTGCATTGCTGGCATTTTGGCTGCATTTAAGGCTGAGATCCTCATTTCATCAAAAGGGACTGGGTGATATTTGCTTATTTGTTGCTGACAATAAGTACAATCAGAACTAACATGAGTGCAATAATCATTAGAAGTCAAAGACTGTCTCTTCTTTACCTTATAAATGACCACAAATAGCCCATTAAGAGTTGTAAATGCTTATCTTCAGTCACTTGGCCAACCCCTGACCACAAAGGCCCATAAACAACGCTTTCTCTTTATTTTTTGACCTACCATGTCATCTGGAACATCAGAAAATGTTCTGTTTTAGAAGCTTACTGAAGGAGCATCTTTAAAGAAGTTAGTCTAGGTGGTAAGTCCTAGATGTAGGACAATAGTGTGTGTGTGTGTGTGTGTGTGTGTGTGTGTGTGTGTGTGTGTGTGTTTTGCTGGGGATTAAAGCCAGGGCCTTGTACATGTACGCAAGTGCTCTACCACTGAACTACATCCCCAGCCCTTGAACAATATTTTTAAAAATTATTGCCAGAGCCGGGCGTGGTGGCGCACGCTTGTAATCCCAGTACTTGGGAGGCGGAGACCGGAGGATCCATGTTCGCGGCCAGCCTCAGCTAATTAGTGAGGCCCTCCGCAACTTCGTGAGACCCGGTTTCAAAATAAAGTATAAAATAAAATAGGGCCGGGGGTGTAGCTCGGAGGTAAAATGCCCCTGGGTTCAATCCCTGGTACCACAAAAAAAAAAATTATTGCCAGGTGTGGTGGTGCACACTTGTAATCCTAGTACTTGGTAGGCTGAGACAGGAGGATTACAGGTTCAAGGATGGCCTCAGCAATTTAGTGAGGCTCTCAGCAACCTAGTGAGACCCTGCTTCCAAATAAGGTCTGGCGGTGTAGCTTGGAGGTAGAATGCCTCTGGGTTCAATTCACAGTACCACAAAAAAATTATTTGTTATAATTTCTGTAATATATATCTTTAAAATAATGTGCTTCAGTTTCCACATTGACAATAACTTTTGCCTAATAACTTGGTTTTGGAACCTTTCAAAAATATCCACAAATACATAGGGAGCTATTCATTTGGTCAATCCAAAAAAAAATGTCCCTTAGATTTCCCATATTACCATAATAAAGCTGAAGCTTTCAAAATTCACTCAAGTCTCTTCCAAGTGGAAATAGTCATGTATTTTTTGCTTCTATGTCCTTACGATAGATAAAATGATGTAAATGATTTAAGTGAATCATTCTACTTTTAGGAGTTTCTGTTTGGATCCTATCATGGCGTTCTTCCTGACATATACAGTGCTAAGTTATTTAAAATTAATTGCAGTACAATATTTTAAAATTTCTTCACATGGTGCTAATCTTGAGTGCTTTGGATGTTTGAACCACACTTGGAAGCCATCGAGTTCTGTGTATTCTTATGGGATGGAGCAGTTGAACATGCTGAAAAGATTAGTCAGTGATTCTCCTGTGAACTTTAATCTACCACCAAAGCTAGACTGGATTATAAAATTTCAAAAATGTGTGAGTTGATATAAATGAGAAAACTGCAAACATCCCTTATAGCAAGAAAAAAAAACCCTAGATAACTAAAACACATGCGTTTACTTATTAGCTTTGAAATTCTGAAAAAAATCTTGCAGACATCCGCCACTCATCTTGGGATCCCACACTCAAACCCATCCAGGACCAGAGGGGCTTGTGTGCCCTCTCCTTCATCGAAAGTTCATTTTATATGTCATTTTGGCTTCATTTTAGGATGCAATCTCCATATTTTTTTTCTGTTACCATGTTGGGTGGAAGATAAAAGTATTTTCCATCCCAGTAACTCAGTATGGATGAGTAATTTGCTTAGTAATAATCCTGAAATTAAATTGTCTTCCACACAATGGCTAGTAATAGTCTGTGTAGGATTAGCCAAATGAACTATCTTCAGGATGTGCTTTTTTAAAAAGCTTTTTTTTCATCAACTAGGTGTATTTGAATAAAAAGTCATGTTTACTAGGAGGTCTCTCTCTCTCTCTCTCATGTAAGTGCTATTTCAACATCTCTTCTCATCAAACAAGTGTAAGTGGGTGATTGGAACTATACTCTGCTTGGCTTTTCAAAAATCAGCATGGATCCCTCACTTCGAAGAACGACTAATAATTAACCTTCCTCAGGAGGAAGAAGCTTGTATATTCAGCCCATCAAATATTTATTATCACCTACTGTGTGCCAAGCATTGGGAGATGTTATTATTCAGTCTGAAGTAGCTCATCATGTTCGCTATGAATTCCCTTCACTCAGCTCTGTCTCATTTATAAGGGTGTGTATTATTTATTCTCCAAGGGTAGCTACTTCCTATCACCCCCACTGGTGGTATCATGGAGTTTCTCTAAGTCAGAACCCTTCCTAAAGTCTAGAGGCAGGGGGAGGGAGAAGTAGAGAATTCTGCAAATCGGAATTGGCTTATCTGTTTGTTTTATGTTCAGCAAGTATCACAAATCTCTTGACTCTGTGGGTTTTCAAATATTTTGGTCATGATGGAAGCGAATATAGGAGCAAAAGCTTGTAGGGAAGCTGAGGCACCAGCTTGTAAAACAAAAGTGAGTGGTTCTACCTGCCAATCATACCCCCATTTTCACACCACCTCTCCCCTCTCTCCTGCTGGGCCATAGGAGGGAAGCTTAGACCCCATGATCAGCAGGCAGCACATTCCTCACCTGTGGTTCAGGTGATTGCAGTATCACCTCTATCTTTTCAGATTTGCAATCTTAAAATAAGCCAAGGATAAACAGTGACTCAATTATGTTTGGTTAAAATCTATGAATGTCCTTTCTCAGCTCTATGCTGTTTTATGTTTTGGTTACTAGAAAAGAAGATAAAAACATAAGTGGAAAAAATTAAGACAAAGGTGAATAAAATATAAACAAATAAAAGCAGTAACAAAAGAGGTAGTATCCTATGAGCAGGTGACAGAAAAGGCAACTATGGCAATGAGATGAAAAATTTTATTTGCGACAGACATAGGAAATTACAAGTAAAGAAAATCAGAGTTTATTCAGGAATTAAAGGTGAAACAATACCCTGAATAGTGTCTGAGTTAGTAGGTTAATATTGGGGGATGGAGGGAACAACAACAAAAGAGTTTAACATGAGGATGGTGTGAAAGAAGGCCTTTTTTTCCCCATTTCCTCTGATGCTAGCTAACATCTCCAAAATCAGCACAGAATTCCATAAGGAGACTTTTCCTTTTAGTAACAGCTCTGGTTTGCATGCAGTTTATCCTCCAAGGATTCATTTGTTGGAAGCTTGGTCCCCAGTGGAGCAGTGTTGGGAGATAGTAGGACCTTTAAGAGGTGGGGCCTAGTGGGAAGTAATTAGGTCACTGAGGGTGCTTGCCCTTGGGGAAAAAATGATGTCATTCTCCTGGGATCCTGGTTAGTTCTCTTGAGAGGGTTGTTAGCAAAAAAGGATGCCTGGCCCCTCCCCAGTCTTTCTCTGGCTTTCTATCTTGCCATATGATATCTCCCCTTGCATACACTCCTGTCATGATGCCACGATTGTGATCTAGCCAGAGGGGCCCTTGCTGGAGCTGACACCATGCTGTTTGGAATTTCAGCCCCCTAAACCTAAATAAACCCCTTTTCTTTATAAGTTTTCCAGTCTTAGGTATTTTGCTATAGTAATGGAAAATGAACTAATATAGTATTTTGGGACAATACTTTCTTCACACTTTTACCCAAATTACTTCTAAAACAAATCATCAAGTTGGCTTTCATTTTCCAGTTTATACTTTAACAACTCATTTAATGATTTAGTGATCTCCTTTTCTTCTACACATGGAAGTCTTATAGAAAGGGAAAAATCTTCTCTCTCTCTCTCTCTCTCTCTCTCTCTCCTTAGTGAGGCCCTCGGCAACTTCGTGAGACCCGGTTTCAAAATAAAGTATAAAAAATAGGGCCGGGGGCGTAGCGCGGAGGTAGAACGAACGCCCCAGCGTTCAATCCCTGGTACCGCAAAAAAAAAAAAAGGGAAAAATCTCTAAAGTCTTAGTCAATGAAGCTGTAAGTTGTTATCATATAAAACAGCCTCGTGTCTACACTGCTATAAACACATATCCTCTCAGTTTTCTTTAAAATCACCAGGCATTTTGCTTTAATACCACCGTGTTGATATTGTAGGGTCATGCTTAAGACTTCCCAGGAGAAAACTGTAAATCAACATATTTGTTAGGTCTTTCATTAAAAACATTGGGCAAAAAGAAAAATTCAGATTAACAGAAAGAGTAACATCTCATCAGTAGTAGATACAGAAATAAATTATTCAAATTGCATACACTGACATCATAATGAATAGAGGCACGCTCTAAGGAACCTTACTGAGGAAAGCTGGTATTTACATAGAAATTGGGAGTAAAACAAAACCAAACAAAAAAGAAGATCTTATCCATTGCTTTTCCTAACCCAATCAAAACTCCCTATTGTGGCACTCTGAAGGCAAAAACTCTTGATTTCCATAAGGAAAGAAACCAGAGAACAACATTAAAAAAAAGTCCCAAGACGCTTAGAGAAGAGATTCATGCAGAAAGCATCAAATGTTACTCAACATTTTCAAGTAACCATGATATGTCAAACAGACCACATGACGCAAGTGCATTTAAATATAAGTTTCTATTTCTGTTTTAAAATAAAAAAGATCAGAAATCTGAATCTGGGGAAGCAAAATCTCTTGCAGGTTTAGAAAGCATATACAAAACCTGGCAAAAGAAAACACTATTCACCGCCGCCATCTGCTTTCTGGCACGCTGAGGAAACTTTTACTAACAGCAACATTTTCTTACATTAGAAAATCCACTAATTAGCTTTGTTGTAATAAGAAAAATAACCTTTGCATGGGAGGCAGATCGCCAGCTTGCTTTTTTCTCGTTGTTGGCTGCACCTTACGGGAGGCCTGTAACATTTCCCCATAAAGTTAACCTCTGAGTTCCCTTCCACTAGAGTACTTTATTATTCCCTCTTCTGTCTAACGTAAGTATTCACAAATGTGAGAGATATGAGAGGAAAGCCTTGAAGGTGTTTGGCATAATAGTCCCCCCGAAAGAACATCAGGTTCCGAATCGGGAAACCTGGAATCCAGAATCAGTGGGGAGAAACCTGGGTCTTAGTAACCTCACTTTAAGGCCACTAAATTAAGTTGGCTCTAGATTTCCCCTAAAATGCCTAAATTCTTTGAGTCTAAATCATTGGTTTCCTAAGAATGAATCACATGTCCCAAGAAAGTAGTGACTGCAACAGAATAAATGAACTTGAGATGTCATTGATAGATCTGAAATAACCTGGAAACGTTGTCATCCGTATATGATTAAAAGGTTACAAATCCTTTAGCAACCTCAGAAATGGAAATGCTAATACATTCTTTGATAATATACTTTAATCAGTTAGTCAACACAACCTTACTGAGCGCCTACTGGGTGCTTAGCCCTCCTGTGAGCTCTGGAGAGGGAATCCAAGCCCCCCCGCCTCACCCAGTCTGTATCAGGGACACTAGCAGCCCAGGGCGCCTGCCTTCACCTTCTGAAGACCCACTGACCACCTGCCAACAGCACACTATGCAGAATAGGAGCATACCATGGAAGGGAGAAGCATGCTAGCTACACTGAAATGGTTGCTTGGATACCCCATGGGAAATAAAATAAATGGGTACAAATATTTTCAGAAAACTGATACGGAAAATAGATGTACCTTCCTTAGACATACAGCTTTTCTAGCCAGCTGTGGTGGTGCATGCCTGTGATCCCAGTACTTGGGAGGTTGAGACAGGAGGATCGCAGGTTTGAGGCCAGCCTCAGCACCTTAGTAACGTCCTCAGCAAATTAGTGAGACCCTGTTTCAAAAATAAAATAAAATAAAGCAGGGGGTGTAGCTCAGAGGTAGAATGCTGTGATGTACATGGCTCAAACTGGTCCTTAGTCTTGGGCGACCAAATTCAGTAGTTCTAAAATTCACCTCTCCCATTCTCTTGATTTGTTTTTACTACAGACTCTGACTTAGCTACATTTAAAACCCAAACTGCAACACGGGATAATCTATTGCAAACTCAAAAGTCCCCCTGCTTGAGAAGTGAGTGATGGACATAGGGTTTAATTAACCCACTGTGTTGCACAAACAAGCCCTGCACTGCATCTCAACATCCGGCAACAACAAGTTGATATCTCCACTCATCGCAAGAAGTGTCCATTGGGTTTATTAGCTCCCAATTGTCATTAAAATACATTAATTAAAACAGCAACACTTCACCAGTGCTTTCTACCAGACATTTGAAAAGATTCTGGTCAGTCTGTAGAGTTCTGGCTTTGCTTGTACTCTATTTCTGTCAACACCCTTCTTAGGCACAGAAAGTAATTACATTCTTTCCCAATCCCTGCTAGTCACATTTCTACAGCACACATCTCTGTCCTGAATTTAGAAGGCTGTCCAGTGCAGAAGAGGATAAATTCAGAATCCTTTCCCTTCCTCTTAGTGGAATGAATCACTCCTTCCTCTGGCCCTCTGCACCCTGTTGCTGTGTGTGTAGAATTTTGAAGTACCTTCCCAACAAGGTACAAGCCATTGAGGGCACATTGTTTCTACTTGCCCCACACAACATGCTTACACACAGTAAATGCTTGGTAAGCAAGCCTTGAATGGGGAGCAGAGAGGAGAGGGGCTGGTCTGGGCGAGACTGAAGCAAGAGATGGCTTATAGAGTTTTTGTGTTTTTGCAGTACTGGTGATTGAACCCAGGGCTGCTCTACCCCTGAGCTACACCCCCAGCTCTATTTTATTTTTTATTTTTTATTTTGAAACATGATCTTGCTAGGTTACTGCACACCTCTGCCTTGGACCTGCAATTCTCCTGTTTCAGCCTCCCAAGTACTGGGATTACAGGTGTGTACCACCACACCTGGCAGTTTATACACAGTTCTATTTCTTAGCACAAAGTCCAGCTAGAAAAAGATTACAGTTTTCAAGAAAAGCTAAAATTCCTGAAATGGCTAAACATAAGGGAGCAACTTCCTTCTGTCAGAGATTGGTAATGTCTCTCTAATGTTCACAATACTCCTATTAGATAATGTAATATGTGAAACATAAACCAACAAAAAATAGAATCTAAAGGGGAAGTGGATTACTCAATTCATAAGACAAATTTCTGCAATTTTTTTAAGGATACAAATCTTTAAAGACATTTCCTGTTTCTATAGTAAGAGTAAGGTAAAGCCTATAGTCCAATTTTGTTTATTGTGAATCCTACTAGGTCTTTACTATCGAAAACTCCTACAGTATGTAATGCTGGGCTTCCCCATTTATGGTTTTATAATTACCAAAGAAACCTTGATATATATCGCAGGGAGCAAGAACACATTAGGAAGCATGGGAGGAGCAACACGACCATGTTTGGACTTGTCTATCACTACAGCTGCTGTCCCTGAGAAGAAAACAGCAATGGAAATAAGTGTGTGAGAAGCTACATTTAGGTCATTAAAAGTACTGTATGAAAAGTGTCTTTGGTTTCCATTCTAGCATGCACTTAAGAATATGGACCTTGAGTCACTCGTGGTGGCACAGACCTGTAATCCCAGTACTTGGGAGGCTGAGACAGGAGGATCACAGGTTTGAGACCCACCTCAGCAACAGCAAGACCCTCAGCAACAGTGAAACCCTGTTTCAATATAAAAAGAACTGGGGGTGTAGCTTGGAGATAGACTGTCCCTGGATTCAATCTCTAGTACCAAAAAAATAAAATAAAATAAAACCCACAACACTTTGGGATTAAATGGTATGCTAGATTTATACATATATGTTTTATGTATAAATAATATATAATATATAATAATATAATAAATATACAACTATATAATAAATAAATAATATATAATAATATAATAAATATACAAATATATAATATATAAATATTATATATATAAATATATATAAATATATAAATATATATATACCCTGAAATTGTATTGGAAATGTCAGACTGGAGACCAAACCCAACACAGCCTATTTGCCACACTCTATTTCCTTCAACCTAATTGCTTCATCTTTGGCTTAATGCAGGCACGATTGCAAATACCCTTACTTTTTTTTAAACCTGACCTAAAGTCAAGAATGCCATTTCCAAAATTAACCAAAAGTTTAAAAAATTTCTATTTTTATATATTCACATTTTATTAGATGCCATTTGTTAGCAGAATATATTTAGAATAACCATAAAGTAAGTGATTCGTGCAGATGATAAAATAATATAATACATACTTTCAAGGCAGGTAAGTATATGTGAGAGGTGATGATAAACTAAGAACAAAGATTTAGAAAATAGTACTCAAGTAACAACCAAGAGGGGCATGGGGGGGGAGCATCACTTAAAAAGTAGAAACTCCTTCTAGATCTCACCCCAAGTAGAAGCTCCCTCTAGATTTCACCCCAGAGGGAAACACTTGGCGTTATATACATGCATGTTTCTAGCACACTAAACCTCAATATGATGTATGGTTACAAAGTACCAATAAAAGTATAATAAAAAAAATTGAAACTTCATGACCAGAGACAATGTCCCACCTCTGCATGACCGTGCTTACATGCTGCAGAAATCAATTGTTCCTTAGCCAACACAGACATCCCAATTCCCTTCACATCCTCCAACTTAATCTCCCCGCACCTCTCTGGGTAACTGAAATGAAACTCAGCTAAAGAACCCGGGTTTCCCTCTGACTAAATAAAGGAACTGACGTTGAAAATGACAAATAAAAATAAATTATTTGCAAATTTGCTAAAATAGGTGGCATATACTAAAAAAAAAAAAGTCCACCCTTTCATATAACACTTGAATGCAGTTCTAAGGTTGGACAGTTTTAATTTATTTATATAAAAACAGTGCATCTTTCTCTCAAACCTTGTGGTCCTCTTCCAGGCCAGCCTAAGCATATGCAAACACAGTCACGCCCAAGCACACAAACAACTGTTAACTCTCCTTTCTGTATTTCCCTCTTGATTAGGAAATATAAAAGTATATTTTAAACAGTAGAATCTGGGCTTAAGAGAATTCTTATTTTCTGATTGAAACAGAACAACACTTAGGTATTAAATGGTATGCTGGGTTTATACAGGGCTAGAAATGCTTCCTACTGAGCTTACACTTGGTCTTCCTGAGGCACAGAGAAACAACAGCATCAGTTAGTGTGGGAAGTCTGAGCCCCTAATTCAAAATCAACCACCAAGGGGAGGACTGGGAAAAGGTTGATCAATGGGAACTAAGTTACAGCTAGACGCTAGACAGGAACAAGAAGTTCTGAGGTACTACTACTGCACGGTAGGGTGGCTGTATATAACAATAATGCACTGTGCATTTCCAAAAGCTAGAAGAAAAGATTTTAAAGGTTTTCACCATAAAGAAATAACACATGTTTGAAGAGATAGGTATGTTTAACCTGACTTAAACATTACATGATGTATACACAGCTATTGAAACATTACATGGTACCCCATGAATCCATACAACTTTCATGCTTTTATGCATCAGTTAAAAATAAACTTTTAAAAGTTTTCATAAAATATCTACTACCTAAAGATCTGTATCACCAAAGATTTGTATCACACAGCAAAGAGCCAAAGCTATTTCTGAGATAAGGAAATTCTGTGACAGTAGGATGCTTAGGATCCCAGGTGAGGTGCCAAGAAAAGAGAGGCACCTGCTCTGCCCACGCCAGCAAGTCGGTCAGGGTCCCCAGTGACTCAAGACCAAAACAATATGCCCGAACCCGAACCCAAACCCAAGTGGGGTCTATTTTCACAATGGAATATAATCAAAATCTAGGCTTAACCGTTTGGGTCTCCTGCCATAGCATACTTTTAACGTGACCACATTTGAAACTGTTTAGCCATCACGGTCAGATTCGAATTGCACATGGTATGCCTCCTTGCTTTGTTTCCTTTATTATACATGTGTTTGCGTCTTTCTAAATTCAGACTTCTACTCCATTCTAGAAAGCCAGGAGAATGGAACTCCTTTCGAGCAAATCACGTGATCGCTGTGCTTGATAATTTTTCACGATTTTATACCAACACAGAATCGTTGCATATTGAAGATTAAACATTTTTAAACGCTGGAACACTGAGCCCTCCTTTCAAACAATTCAAAGCGAGGAGCGCGTTGCTGACACGGCAACACTGTGGTCTCCGAAAGACTGTGGGAAATGTCAAATTTATGGTTCTGGGGGTGATTGGTGGATGGTTTTGTGGTGTGTATGGTGTTTTGTTTTGTTTTGTGTGTGCTTTTTCTTTTCTCTTTTGAGCCTCTGACAGAAACAGAGCTCTACAAACTTTCTGGCGACCTCCCAGGAAAACAGAAGGAAGCTGTATCCTGTACTTCCCCTGGGATCTAATGAAATATACAGCCTCTGGGCTTCTTTCAATTTGGACTTTCAGATTGCTAAGCCAGTGAAAAGGGGATCCTAGCTGTCACAAACGTCACATGGTCGGGGTCACCTGCTGCTCGGGGGTTGTCATGCCAGTTGTTGACATAATAAGCACCCCTTACACTTTAATTACAATTCACAGTGTGCAAACTATGCAATCTGTTTTAAGGCAGACTGTCTTTTAAATCGGCACTAAAATTCTATTACTAATATGGCAATGAAATGTAGCAGAGGAAGGGTGTGTCCAGATGACTAGTTAGCTGCAGATATCTGCCATTTGGGGAAGAACGGGCAGCATTTGCCAGTATATAAAATGGTGTTGCTGCCCCTTGTTCTGGAAGATGGTACTTTTCCTGATATCTGTGCTTGAGACTTCTTATGAGTAGGCCACAAAAATGCAGCGCAGTGTGCTTCATATGTAGCGTTTTACTTTTTTTCTTTTTTTGGTACTGGGGATTGAACCCAGGGGCATCTCACCTCTGAGCAACACCCCTAACCCTACTTTTTTTTTTAAACAGGATCTTGCTAAATTGCTGAAGGCCTTGCTAAGTTGCTGAGACAGGCCTTGAACCTGCACTCCTCGTTTCAGGCCCCCAAGTACTGGGATTATAGACATGTGCCACCACACCTGTTTCATACTGTTACATTTATAAAACCATTATGTTTTTCATTTCCACATGGAGCCTTAGTTATTCTACATAATATCTTGCTCATCCAACAGGACTACTCAATTGTTAAAGGACAGAGAATTTCTACTTCCCTCCTACCTTCTCCTTTAAACCTAGGGCAGTGCCAGAGATGTCTAACACGTGTTTAACTAGAGCTGTGCTGACACTCTATCATTTACTGGATCCTTGTATTTTGCTAACTACAGACCTGTGTAAGCTATACTCTTGCAATCAAAACATGAAAGGTCATTTTAAAACAGAGCTCATTTAAAATAATATGACAATACAGGGAGCTGTTTAAAAAGTGCTAACACATAATTACAGTCTCCAGTTTTCTCCAAAAACAACAGTGGAAATTAGTTACAATTCTATTACAGAGAACTACTATAAACTAGGTGGGCTAACCTCTGAATGAACTATCCCGGCGCTCTGGGAATTGCAACCTCATTTTCAGTGCCACAAATGACGTAAGATGGAACACATGAAATAAACCCATGCAAAGTACTGTTTTGTTTATAAAGTCTTGCTCAAACACCTTAGTCGAACTTTAGAAAGGCCCCAATATAAAATGCCACGGCCAGCAATGATAAAGAAAAAAAATCCCAGCCAAACAAA
Source organism: Glis glis (assembly GCA_004027185.1). Classification (NCBI taxonomy): domain Eukaryota; kingdom Metazoa; phylum Chordata; class Mammalia; order Rodentia; family Gliridae; genus Glis; species Glis glis. Next base: position 30,612 of record PVJS01020269.1, read on the forward strand.
ATAGAACTCCAAACTTAAAAAAATAGTAAATAGATTAAAAAAAATAATAACTATGCTATCCTTGAAGGATACATCTGAATTACAACTGCCACCAAGAGAAGTCAAATCAGCCAAGAATTATTCATTGCTTTTTGGGGGTACAAGTCAGTGGTAGACCCCAAGATAAACAACAACAAGAAAAGATAAAGAGTTTATTTTATTTAGATATGGCTATTAAAAAACAGGAAGCAGATACATCTTCTACTGCCCTTTCAAAAGGAGTAGTTTCTTGGGCAAACTTTTAGTCCTTTGGCTATTAGGTTCTGTCTTTATGAAGACAGACACAGAGCAATTTATTCTCTCTCTTTTTTAGTGTGTGTGTGTGTGTGTGTGAGAGAGAGAGAGACACACACACACACACACACACACACACACACAGGATTGAATCCAGGGGCATTCTACCTCTGAGCTATACCCCCAGCCCTATTTTGATTTTTGTTTTGAAACAAAGCCTTGCTAGGTGGCTGAGAGTCTCACTATGTTGCTGAGGCTGTCCTCGAACCTGTGATCTTCCTGTCTCAGTGCCCCAAGTACTGGGATTACAGGCGTGTACCACCCCGCATGTGTCTCTGTTTCATTTTTTATTTGAACATTTTCGGTTCTCACCTGGCTTTCTGCCATCCCCACTAAACCACTTGACCTCCAGTTGCATAATAGTCCCATCTGTGGCCTCAGCCATCCTCAGGAGACAGCAGGAGCTCTGAGAAGCTCAAGTTCACGAGGGACATCAGCATTAAGCCACCCCCAGCCTCTGACCTGTGCTCCAACTTTGGTACAATCATTTGTGCCATGTTCTCCAGCAAGTAAGCTCTACCTTAAGTGCCAGCTCCTGTACCTGTGTTTGGTCAAGAACCCAAGTTCATTTGAAACTAGACACTGACTTGGCTTTCTTAGTTGCCTCCCTAAAAACAAATTCTGATACTGGAACCCAAGCTATCACCTGGAGCCCTGCAACCTGCTGATAGACTTCTCTGTGCTAACCACCTGCCTGAATCAGCATACCTGCCCATGGGCTCTGGTTTTGGGATCTTCTCAACTTTTGGGACATTCACCTTCTTCCAGTGGGACCTCTACATTGCACACCGCTCCACTGAGCCACCAGCAAACATTTCTATTCAGACCATCTGGAATCTCTTCTGGCTGACCGAACTTCTTCATGGAATCCCAAACTGGGTCAGCCTCAGAATATCAACCTCCAGATAATAACTTCAGGTCTTGGCATCTCACATTCCAGAATCTGAACCCATCTGCCAATTCCCTCTCTTTTCCCTTGGTAGGAAGGAAACAGAACTTTTTTTTTTTTTTCCGGTGGTGCTGGGGATTGAACCCAGGGACATTCTACCTCCAAACTAACTACACTCACGGCCCTTTTTATTTTATTGTTTTGTTTTGAAATAAGATCTTTGTAGGTTGCTGAGAGCCTTGCTAAATTGCTGAGGTTGACCTCAAACTTTCAATCCTCCTATCTCAGCCTCCCGAGTACTGGGATTACAGGCATGTACTACTATGCACAGCTGAAACAGAACTTTTCTTAAAACATTCTAAGAATATTAATAAGAAATGGAACAGAAGCTCTCTATCCAATACTATTAGAGCTAGCATACGATTGGTTACTAAAAAATGAAGATATTTTTAATGAGATATATATGTCTTAAACATTTTAGTTTTATTTTTATGGCTTTTTACATTTTAATAACAAATGAGAAGGCTGAACAAAAAAGATCAGTGATATTTTTCAGTACAAGCAAATATACATTTATGTATATCCCTTGACCAATCTTTTTATGCAAAGACCTAACTTTCAGAAAGATTCTGTTAATTGGACTTTGTAGCATCTTTTTTATATAAACCACATCTATAAGGCATCATATAAGATGTTCAGTTCCATTTGTTTAAAATAGAGGGAAATTTTAAAAATACATTTAAAAATGAGGCCTGGTAGTGCATGCTTGTAATCCCAGTACTTGGGAGGCCGAGACAGAGGATTGCAGGTTCACAGCCAGCCTCAGCAACTTAGTGAGGCTCTCTGCAACTTAGTGAGACCCTGTTTCAAACTAAAAAAATTAAATAGGACTGGGGGTGTAGCTTAGAGGTAGAATGCCCCTGAGTTCAATCCCTAGTAACACACACACACACAC
>PVJS01020270.1:0-32785 GCA_004027185.1 Glis glis
AAAAAAAAAAAAAAAAAAAAAAAAAAGAAGAAGAAGAGGGACAAAAGGCAGTCAGGTCTAGGTAGATGTGTCCTCTAAAACTGCACCTGTGTCTAACTAGATTCTTGGTCTGTTTATAATTTGGATTTTATTAGATTATAAGTATACTTAAGTCAATTATAATGGGGCTATAAAACACAATTTATAGCAGATTAGGAATATTGTAGAAGCAGATTTTGTCTTTAAAAATGATTGTTTTACCTTGATTTCTTTTTTATTGCCAGCTAGTAAAAGCCAAAAGCTTAAAGGAGTGCATCTCAAACATTCACTGCTGACTCTTAGATATCCCAGCAAATATGAGAGCCCTCTTTCAATATTCACACTAAGCGTCTCTCTTCCATGTCCACTATTTTCTGGCCTTCTTACTTTATGAATACAGTAAGAACTCAGCCCCTTTCCCTCAGAAAGCCTTGTGGCTTCTCTCTCCAACTCTTTTCCTCATTCCTTTCCTTGACCATTTTCCTTGCTTTTGAACTCATGAAAATACTGTTTACTCTTAAGTTTCATGGGCTTTTTTGGATTGAGAATATAAAGAAGTTGAATATAGAAGGCATAGCTTTTTTCTTTCTCTAAATTGTTTGAGGACAAATATAGAACCCATCTTTTTTTTTTGTAACCTTCTGGCTTGAGGGATGAATCTTATCTGTCCTATCTACCCTCTGTGTCCTCTTTATAATATATAAATACATCCTGTCCTCTTCCTTTATTGTGAATCTTCAGAAAGAGTGAAAGTAACAGGGATACTCTATTTTTAAGTTTTCAAGTTTCATATATTTTATTCCTGTTACAGTGCTTCAAATAGCATCTAACATGAAAAAAGGTTTTATTTTAAAAATATTTTTCTAACATGGTTATTTTGTTTATAAATGGGATGTGGTATTTTGTGCAAAGATGGGATGTTAAACACATGAGTATTAAATTTCAGTTTAAGATCATGGGTTGTTCATGATGTCATGGAAGATCCTTTGAATAGTTTAGCTTAATTAGAGGGTTTTTTTTTTCTTCTCATCTTTAACACTGTACCCTTAAAGTGCTATATATACAGATCATGGAATAAAAGAATTATAAAACAGGTGTGGTATACTTTATATTAGAGTTATATTTATTTTCCTTTTGGTAAGCCCTAAGAAATTTAGAAAATATCTTTTTGCCATTTGAATAGGTAACAAACTAATAATTTAATCAACCAACTTGATTTGTTGAAGCTTTTATCTGACAGAATCTTGGATGTAATAAAGGATTCTTAATCACTTAAAATTTTGGTAAGACAGGCACTATATAGTGTTATGTATCAATCAGAATTTTTATATTTAAAAACAGGCAGTGTGGCCTGGTGTGGTGGCGCACGCTTGTAATCCCAGTACTTGGGAGGCTGAGACCAGAGGATCTGGATTTGCGGCCAGCCTCAGCTCCTTAGTGAGGCCTCTGCAACTTAGCGAGACCCTGTTTCAAAATAAAGAATAAAAAATAGGGCTGGGGGTATAGCTTGGAGGTAAAATGCTCCTGGGTTCAATCCCCAGTACCCCCCCAAAAAAAACCAGGCAGTGTTTATGTTGTAGAAATTAGCATGGACTGGGAAGAACCATAGATGTAGGGAAAGTCAGAATTTGTGGAAGGACGGAGTTGATGCTGGGAAAGTAGGAGGAGGCAGTGCTTAAAATGCATGGAAGGATGAAAATGCTGCTGGAAGCACATCAAAACCAGGCAAGCCTTGTTACCAATTTTAATTTCTCACTCAGAATTCCCCATTCTGGTTTTTCATTCTGTGGTAAAATATCCAAAAACTTTTATGGAAGTCAAAGGAAAATAGGGTTTACTTTGATCCAGGTTTTCTAGATTTCATTAAGAAAGATTTTAATTGGCCTTTGAGAATTACCTGGTACTTTATACTGGCACAGTATACTTAGAAAATCAGATTGGGAAGATTCTTCAGAATACTTGTTTGTATTTCTAAGGGCATCTGCAGACTAGAAATACAAATATACATTTTGTGCTTGGCTTCTTCTTGCTAACTACACTCAGTTAAACCAGTGTTGATAAAGAAACTTGTACCCATAAAGCTAGTGTATTTTTTAAAAGATAACTTAAATTTTTTTTTTGGCAGTACCGGGGATGGAACCCAGGGGCATTCTACCTCCGAGCTACACCCCAGCCCTATTTTTTATTCTTTATTTTGAAACAGGGTCTCACTAAGTTGTGGAGGGCCTCAGTAAGTAGCTGAGGCTGGCCGTGAACCCGAATCCTCCGGTCTCAGCCTCCCAAGTACTGGAATTACAAGCGTGCGCCACCATGCCCGGCGATACTTAATTTTTTAAATGCTTTATCATCAGAAATATTTTGGGAGTTTCTGTAAGCTAACTATTGGAACCATTTATTGGATTTTCCCAGTTGGAATTTTATTGTTAAATGTCTGTATATTACTAGTTGACTCAGCTTGTGGCATACTTTTCAAGTAAATAAGTTAAAAACAAGTTTCAGTTTGTAAGAAGAAAAATTGCATGAAATTTGACAACAGAATTATCTGTCCTCTCATGCTCTAATGTCTTTTATAGAAAAATCTGATAGATTACAATTAAATACAGAATTACTTTGGAAAAATTAGATACTTTTAGTTTTATTTATATTTTTTGCCCTATATTTTAATTAGAAAGTGAAAGAAGGTCTTCCTAGGATTATAAATCACTACTTATATAAAATTGCCTTAAGATAATTCCCATGTTTTTTTTTTTTTTTTTTGAGGTGCTAAAGATTGAACCCAGGGTCTTATGCATGCTAGGTAAGCACTCTACCACTGAGCTACATTCCCAGTCCTTCCTAAGTTTTTAAACCAGGCCAAAGAGAAATAAAATTTATGATGTGAACTTCGTGAGTTATATTACCCAAATCAACTGTCATATATTTCATTTAATAAATATATTTATTTAATGAATAGTGTTCATTTAGTGTTTTAACTTAAATTTTGTTTAAATTGACAAGCTTGTAAATATATAGCCCTTTAAAAATTTTAGCCATGTGACTAGGATAATTTATTAATCCAATGACTAATATTCAGTAAAGTCTAATTAGAATCTTAGTTTACAAGCAAGCATTTACTGTTTTGAGTCTTCATTGTTTGACAAGCATTGCACACTTGTCTTTAAATTTTACATGATTTCATTTTCTCGCAAGTTGGCAGGTGTTAGCTGTCTATAATTATAACTGAGTGATTTTTCAAATGCTATTCATAGCCTAAACACAGCAAGAATTCTTCCGATCATGTGATAAAGATCAAGCCTTGCAAAATAGTGGTAGAGTGATATGTTCATTAGTGTTGAAGGGCATGTTTAAGAGAATCCTTCAAAACAAAAAGTGATTTAAATGATAGACAGGTTTTCTCACAGAATAAAAATTTCTCAGTCATTAATAGTGATTATACCTCAAATTATCATGTATCTACCTTTTCATCTAATTAGTTGATATATATACTTTGACAGACTTAAATTTATAAAATATGACCTATATTTCTTCAGTTGTTAGTATGAAAAATAATTGGAATTTTATTAAAACAATATAGATTTTACCATTGAACCTAATGAATTATTTCACCTCATTTTATTCATTAAATATTTATTGTGTACTTGCTATATGCCAAATTCTATGCTTATCTATTTTTGACATGGGAAAGAAAAAGCTATAAGTTTTGCTTGATTTTAATAAGGTCTCTACTTAAAAAAAGCAAAAAAGAAGTTTCTATTTTCTCTTTTCCTGATTTATTTTCTATGTTTTAAATATCCATAATCTCACTTTGACTCTCAAAGATATTATTTCACAATGGGTTATTTTTGTTGTTGTTTTTACTCATTTTTGGTGAGGGGGCACTACTGGAGATTGAACTCAGAGGCACTCTACCATTGAGCTACATCCCTAGACCTTTTAATTTATTTGTTATTTTATTTTATTTGTGGTGCTAGGGATTTAACCCAGGGGCATTCTACCTCTGAGCTACACCCCCAGCCTTTTTTTTTTTTTTTTTTGAAACAAGGTCTCTCTTAAGTTACTGTGCACTGGCCTCAAACCTGTCTCCCAGGTACTGGGATTACAGGTGTGCACAACAGTGGCTGTTCTTTATTTTTTTGAGACAGGGTCTCACTAAGTTGCAGAGGCTGGCCTCAAACTGTTAATCCTCTTTTGTTAGCCTCTCAAGTAGCTGGGATTATATGCATGTGCCACTGTGCCTGGCTTCAGAATGATTTAAAGATCACATTGGATTTTCTTCATCAGCTATGTGCTCATGAATAAGTTAACCTCTGTGGTCTCAGTTTCCTTATCTGAGTATTGACATTTTATTATCTACCATATGATATAATTGGAAAAATTACAAAATTAAACATTTTGTAAATTTCAATATATTATACAAATTTATGAATAAACTCTTTGAGCCTCTATTTATCTGCAAAATGATGATAATAACAGTAATAATCTCACAAAATGGTTTTGAGAATTAAATCAACGTGGAAAACATGTAGAAGTGGACCTGACACATAGTAATATTCAATAAGCATTTCTGACCATGACAATTAACTTGATCTATGTCTTCTAGCTGCTGAGTCAGACTCCAAACTGGCACTGCCTTAGGAATGAGCAGTCTCAATTTTTATGTAATTGACTTTTATGCATCTCACACTTGTATCCACACTCCTAATTACCTTTTGTACATTAATGCTGATGTCTGGCTGTGTTATAAGTTGTTTCTAACTAGTTACTGCCCCACAGTAAGTGTTGGACTTTGCCTAGGGGGTTATACCAGGACTGATGGCAGATCCATCCCTCATTGGATCCGATGTCATTCTGTGATGCCATCATGGCTCTTGCAGGAAGCGGTGGCAGGCTGGCAGGTGATCAAGTACACATTGAGAGGTCAGTGGCCAATGCCTGTGCTTCATTACCTGGACAGCATTAAGAAGATAATGGTTAAGACCATAGGCTGTAGAGTTAGTCAGATCTGGGTTTAAATCCTGCCCTGGCAAACTCTGCGACTTTGGGCAAGTTACATAACCTCCATAAGCCTCAATTCCCTCAGAGTTGTGAGGGAACATGTGTAACGTTTATTAGAACCCAGTAAGCACTCAATAAATGTTGACTCTTAGTAGTCTACTCTGCTTCCTCCCTCTGGGGAAGGAGATGGGAAGTTGAGCCCTCTGGCATAATATGCCCGAATGGTCCCTCAAGTCCCTGGGAAAATGAGAAAGTTTTCCCCTACTTTGCAGGTTCCCTAGTCTAGTGGGGGAAGTAGTACCTCTGGGAACCATTATTAAGGATTTAATACACATTGTTGTAACTCTGTGGGAACCGGATTCCACTTATATGATTTTATTTATTCCATGTATAAACATATTACTTTCAAATATGTCTTCAGGAACATATAATATAGGAAATCAAGTGATGACTTATATGCCATTATAGTAAGAGATCCTCGTCTATTCATGTCCAGTACTCCAAGAATATGATCTGCAACAGAGACTGCTTGCCTTGAAGGTCTATTGAGGACCTTGGAGCTGCCCCATCAGCATTCCTACACTGCTTACCCCAGTGGAAGCCTGATATTAAGCAGAAAATTCCCAAACTGTTCTTTCACTTTTGCTAGATAACTGGCTAGCTTGATATAATTTAGAACGAAGTAACTATGCAAAGTTACATTACCAAAAAGATACTCCAGAAGAGCAGAAGAAGTAACAGAGGGTTTGTTTGTTTGTTTTGTGTGTGTGTGTGTTCCTGGGGATGGAACCCAGGGCATTCTACCTCCAAGTTACACCCCCAGCCCTGTTTTATTCTTTTATTTTGAAACAGGGTCTCACTAAGTTGCTAATGGCCTCACTAAGTTACTGAGGCTGGCCACAAACCTGTGATCCTCCTGTCTCAGTCTCCCAAGTACTGGGATTACAAATATGTGTCACCATTCCCCGAGAGGTAACAGGGTTTGAAGAGATTTTGTGTCTATGTTTGATTTCTTGATTTTTTTTTTTTTTTTTTTGCGGTACGGGGATTGAACCCAGAGGCATTCTACCTCCAGGCTACACCCCCAACCCTATTTTATTCTTTATTTTGAAATAGTTTTGCTAAGTTGCAGAGGGCCTCACAAGTTGCTGAGGCTGGCCTTGAACCTGCAATCCTCCTGTCTCAGCCTCCCAAGTACTGGGATTACAAGCATGCGCCACCATGCCCGGCTTGATTTCTTGAATTTACTTAATGATGTGTGGCTCTTCCTGAGCGCTCATGCCTGCCTCCCTATGGTCTCCTATAAATCAGGATGAACACTGGGGTGGTGGTAGTGGGGGGTTAGAGGAAGCAGTAGACTATTGTCTACTTCAAAATGTGCCATGAGTTTGGAACCAAAGCATCTTAAGTCCTCTTTAGTCTTTATGTTTTTTAATATAGGGAGAATAGGCATTCTGTATGCCAAGTCCGGTTCATAAACCTTTTCATATATTAATTGATTCAGTCTTCACAACAGCATTATAAAGGTGTAGGTATTATTATCCCCATTTTATTCATTGAGAAAATTCAAGGTCCAGATAGATTATATAATTTGCCCAAGATATCATAGTTAGAGGAGGAGCCAGGTTTCAAATCCAGGCTGTAAGACTCAAGAGTCCGCGCTTTTCACTATTATAACACACCATCTGAATAAAAACTTAATAAAATATTTCTAACAGTGAAAATATATCACTTTCTTTTCTAAATTATTTTACGTTGAAGGTGAAACTTAAAACTTTGGTGTTTCTAGGGGAAACTATTTTCTCAGATGTTATTGAATTTCATCAAATTCTTATTTAAACCCTGACCCATCTTGAAATTGCATTTGAACCCTACAGAATCTTCATGTTTCACTGTGGTATATAATTTTCATTATATTGTCATTATAAGTTTCAGCTGATTGTCAAGAGTTTGTGGACTGTGATCCTGGAAAGGTGGTGCATAAAAGGCTTATCTTTAAGAGCTTCCAAGTAAGATCATTTCTTTAATGCACTCCCTAAAAGAAAATTTGGTATATTTCCATGAGTAATAGACTCAAGATTAGCTTTGAATGTTAAAAGAGCATTCTCCTAGCTAGTTCATTGTTGCCATGACAGTGCTGGCAGTGTGAGTGTTGTAGTAACTCTTTGCAATGATCTTATTTTAGACCCTAACGTTTGCAGTGCTGAAAGTCCCCTTCCCCGCCCTGCAAGTAACTCTAGTGGAAAAGTACTGGTTTTATAGCTGGCTTTAGCTTTGTAGCTGAAAGACTGCACTATTGTGGGCTTAAAAAAAAAAATAATGTAGGAGTGTTGAGTATTTTCCTGTGGATTATGAATGTTTGAAATCTCCCAAAATACAGTATTACATTACAAGTCATACAGCAAGTTGTTTACAGCTAAAGGAAAGGGGCCTCAATTATCTTTTTAGAAATCAAGCCCAGATTGTGTAACACTGAGTTTATATAGAAACAATTTTTCCATTTGTATGTCTCCCATGCATACTTTATAAAGTCTTTGGATTCTTTTGTTCAGTTATTATGGTAAATTGTCATTAGAACCATATAAAGGATTGTGTTTAAATAAAATAAGAAAAATACTCTTTTTCATGTCCTTTCCATAGTTCAACATCTATCTGCTTAAATTGGAACATTTTAATATTGATTTCTTAAATTGTGAACTCACCTAAGTTATATAATGTTTTTAAGAAATTACTAATTTTGGCTGGGCATTATGGTGCACACCTGTAATCCCAGTACTTGGGAGGCTGAGATAGGAGGATCGCAGGTTTGGGGCCAGCCTTAGCAACTTAGACCCTATTTCCTTTTTTAATATAATATGTAGCCAGGCATGGTGGCGCACGCTTGTAATCCCAGTACTTGGGAGGCGGAGACAGGAGGATTGCAGGTTCACAGCCAGCCTCAGCTACTTAGTGAAGCCCTCTGCAACTTAGTGAGACCCTGTTTCAAAATAAAGAATAAAAAATAGAGCTGGGGGTGTAGCTCGGAGGTAGAATGCCCCTGGGTTCAATCCCTAATACCACACACACACACACACAAATTTATATATATAAATTTTATATATAACTTATAAATAAATATATATTTATATAAAATATATAAAAATAAGTTTATATATAATATATATATAAATTTATATATAAAAATTTTTTGCATTTTTTAATTTTTATTTTGAAACAGGGTCTTGCTAGGTTGATGAGAGTCTCACTACTTGCTGAGGCTATCCTCAAACCTGCTATCCTCGTGTCTCAGCCTCCCAAGTGCTGAGATTACAGGTGTGAGCCACCATGCGCAGCAATGAGACCCTGTTATAAAAAAATAAAATAAAATAAAGGGCTGGGGTGTAGCTTGAAGGTAGAATCCTTCTGGATTCTGTCTCCAGTACCAAAAATAAACAAACAGAAGGAGGAGGAGGAGGAGGAGGAAGAGGAGGAGAAGGACTAGGATGAGAAGGAGAAGAAAGGAAATTACTCAATTTGAAGTAGGTATCTGAACTAACAATTATTGAGGGATTTTTAACTTTGTTGTTTATATGTTATAAATTAGATTTTAAAATACTTTGTTGATATTTTTGAATTGTAAATCCTATTACAGTTGTATCATTAAGCACAAAATAGTTTCAAACTCATAATTGTAAGTGGCATTTTATATTTTTTTGCATAACACTTGTTAGGACATTGTTTTAGTATCATGGCATATGTACTAAAAATCCATTACAGGCCGGGCGTGGTGGCGCACGCTTGTAATCCCAGTACTTTGGGAGGCGGAGACCGGAGGATCCAGGTTCGCAGCCAACCTCAGCGCGCATGCGCGCGTGCGATCTATCTATCTATCTCTCTCTATATATCCTCTCTCTCTCTCTCTCTCTCTCTCTCTCTCTCTCTCTCTCTCTCTCTACCTAGTGAGGCCCTCCGCAACTTCGTGAGACCCGGTTTCAAAGAATAAAGCATAAAAAATAGGGCCGGGGGTGTAGCGCGGAGGTAGAACGCCCCTGCGTTCAATCCCCGGTACCGCAAAAAAAAAAAAAAAAAAAAAAAAAATCCATTACAGCATGATGAAACATTGATTTTGGCAAATGACCCTGTCAAAAAGCATGAGAAATCTAAATATTATACTTCCTTTGTTAATAGCAACTGCTACCAAATAATTACATTTGCTTTTTTTCTAAATACATTCTATGCTCTATATACATGGGTTCCACATCAGTGTAATCAACCAACTGCAGATAAAAAATATTAGGAAAAAATTGCATCTTACTGAACATGTATAGACTTTTTTCTTGTCATTATTCCCTAAATAATACAGTATAACAACTATTTGGTTCACATTTACATTGTATTAGGTATTATAAGTAATCCAGAGATGATTTAAAGTATATGGGAAGATGTGCATAGTTTATAGGCAAATACTACACCACTTTATATAAGGGACTTAAGCAACCATGGGTTTTGTTATCCTTGAGGGAGGGAGGGAGGTCTTGGAACCAATCATCTGCAGGTACTGAGGGACAGCTGCACTATATTAAATCTAAAGGTTTAATCATGTCTTCCATGACTGGACCTATATGGAGTCTTAGAGTAGGAATATCAAGGCAAATCCTTTGTTTTTCATTTTAATGTGGAAAAATAATTTTCTAAGAAAAATTTTGACCTCAAGCTAGAATTTTATTTAGCCTTTCCTCCAAGCAATGGGATATCAGAAGTGTGTTGTATTATTATTTCCTTAGTGGTAATTATTCAGATAAAGATGTGTCAAGTTGTCCAATCTACCAAAGTCTTTGGTTCCTTCTTTGAATTTGGAAATAGATATATAGTAATATATGAAGATTCAAATTCTGAGACAAATATTCTTTCATTTTCATACTACATGTTTTATAATTTTATTGGTTGGAATGAAACTAAATTATGGTTTGCCCCTCTTCCTTTGCTATAATATTTAATAACAGGGTTGTTTTTTCCTGAACCTCATATCACCTGGATAGCTCACCTCCTTCTTCATCTAAGGCTGAAATGAGTGTACTTTTTTGAAAATAAGAATTTATTTTCATTCTTCTAGCACTATGGGGAGAATGTTTATTTATTTATTTTTTTTAGTAGAAGACAACCACTGCCTTTAAGAGTTTTGTAGTGGTTTAGAGGGAAAGAATTTAAGAACAAATCAAAGCTGAGGCTAAAAATATAAATTTTTATGGTAGTATTTTGATAACTGTGCAACAGCTGGTAGGAGAGTATATCATACAGCCAGTCTTTCTAAAGGGCAGTGTGGATATCAGTCAAAAGCCCTAAAAGTGTCTGCATAGTAATTCTACTTCTAAGAAATCATCTAAAAGAGATTTATGTATGAGGGTAATAATAATGTGCTCTTTTTTTGTGGTACTGGGGCTGGAACCCAGGGGCATTCTGCCTCCAAGCTATACCCCCAGCCCTATTTTATTCTTTATTTTGAAACATGGTCTCACTAAGTTGCAGAGAGCCTCCCAAGTTGCTGAGGCTGGTGGCAAACCTGTGATCCTCCTGTCTCAGCCTCCCAAGTACTGGGATTACAAGCATGTGTCACCACGTCCAGCTATAATGTGCTCTTTAAGGTATAAATATTTCATATGTATTTTATGTACAAGTAGTAAATAATCTAAATATCTATTAATAGAGAATTGATTAAATTCTGATAGGTATGTAAAGGACTATTATAGTTATTGAAATTTGTTTTTAAATGGGTTTATGTATAAATAAAATACATTTTAAGTAGAAAAAGCAGCTTTAAAATAGTATGCCAAATATGTATTTTTTTTATAGAAGGGGAGAAAAGGTCAGGAAATCTGTATGCCCCAGAAGTTTAACCATAGTTCTCTTTTGGGGTGAGAATATTGGCAATTCAAAAATTTTTATAGTAATAATCATTACTTAATTTTATGGAGTGCTTACCATATGCCAGGCATCATGGTAAATATTTTATATATAACATCTGTAGGGCTTGGTGGGTTACTGAATTTGAGGAAGAGATTTTCTCCAAATGGAACAAGTATGCTTCTGCATAGGGACCCACTCACTGTGAGAGTAGATCACGTTTCTGATTGATTTAGCCAAGGAGACTGGACATCTCAGAAGCTGTGCATTCTGGTTGAGAAGACGCACTTGCAGACTACTATGGTGCTGCTTTTCTTGGACCCCAGAGGTCCTGGAAGGGCGTGTAACAGCTGGAGGCCCTGTCTAGGCATGTAGAGACACACCAGATCTGCAAAACTCAATCTTTGCTATACTACTGCCTTTTTATATTTGAGGTTTACATCCATATTCTGGAAGAATTTGTACAACTATATGAACTTCCTTTGAAAGCCTATTTCCCTACCATCTCTAATTTTATACCTACAACAATTTTGTGTGCTGAATTTTACTTTTTTGTGTGTGTGTGGTACTGGGGATTGAACCCAGGGGCATTCTACCTCTGAGCTCCACCCCCAGCCTGATTTTTTATTCTTTATTTTGAAACAGGGTCTCACTAAGTTGTGGAGGGCCTCACAAGGTAAACCTGCAATCCTCCTGTCTCAGCCTCCCAAGTACTGGGATTACAAGCATGTGCCACCAATCTTGGCTAAGTTTTACATTTTATAGATTAAAAAAAAAAGACCTAGAAAGATTAATTTAACTCAAATAGTGAACACTGGGATCAGGAGTCGTGATTCCTATGTCTATGTTCTTAACCACTAATCTGTTTTCCTATTGTTCGTTAGCTTCTTTCTTTCTTTCTTTCTTTCTTTCTTTCTTTCTCTCTTTCTCTCTTTCTCTCTCTCTTTCTCTCTCTCTCTCTCTCTCTCTCTTTCTCTCTTTCTCTTTCTTTTCTCTTCTTTTCTTTTCTTTTCTTTCTCTCTCTCTCTTTCTCTCTCTGTCTCTCTCTCTCTCCCCTTCCTCCCTCCCTTCCTTCCTTCTTTCTTTTTCTGTTTTTTGCAATGAGCATGTATTACTTTAATATTGAAAAACAACTTAAAATCGATGTGGAAAAAACATACAATATACAGGGTATTATAGCAATTGAGAGCAAGGAAAGATCAGGATTGGTTGGGATAATAAATACAGTTTAATAGAGCAAATAAATTTTAATGTAATAATTAACTTTTCTTCTCAGCTTATCTGTCTGTTTACATAAGCACACACTACTTCTATCTCCCACATGCCCAAACCAAATCTCTGATGACTGGCTGGAAGTAATTAATGCTCTGTTGTTCTTTCCTACAGACTAAGTTTTGGCTTCATTTTTGTTTTCGTTTTGTGTCCCCCCCTTTTATCTTCTTAGCGCCATCTGTCAGGGTGTGTGTGAACTTGTAGCTATAACTTTTGTCAAAGCTCCTTCTCATTGTAGTATTATACCATTATAATTTAAAGATTGAGATGGCTAAAAGAAGTTGTAAAAACTACATTAACCAATTGATATTTCCCTAGAATGTTACTATACTTGGCATTCAGGTTCATATACCCATGCTGTATTTTAAGTTTTTGAAAGGTAGTAGAGCCAATGAATTAACCTTACTAAACAAGGACTGATGTTCAGTCATGATGCATTGGCATAGCAATACTTGTTAAATTACTGAAGTGTTTTCATAGCAGTTGGCAAATAATAAATAGAAACTACGAAAAGCAATAAAATTAATAATACATACTCAGAATGAATGGTTTATATTAGAAACTACACATGCACTTAGATTCCAAGATAGTCTGGTTACTGAAAATAGAGCTAGAAAATTTTGCTCAGGTGTCATATTATTTATTTCAGATGTTGGGGAAGTTATAAAAGGTTTTAGACCATGCAGGTGAACTGGGGAGGACCTAGCCTGTAAATCCACAAAAGAAGTGCTAGTTGTGCCAAGGGTAGCAGTGGGGTCGAAGCTTAGGTGGTGACTGTGGAGGCTGCCACAGCCAGGGGCAAAAATCCTCAGTACAGTCCTTCTGGTGGGTTTGAAGAGCTTTTCTGTTTAACAACTGAATTAATATCTATTGCCTCACAACAAATTTGATGGTTCAAAACAGTTCACATTTATTATCTTACAATTTCTGTGGGACAGGACTGGCTATAGCTTAGCTGGGATCTCCACTCTTAGGTTTCCCATGAGGCTGCCATTAAGGTATCAGCCTGGCTGTGGTCTCATCTGAGGGCTCAGATGGGGAAAGGATCTGCTTCCTGCTCACATGATTGTTGGCAGGATCCAGTTCCTCGAGGGCTGATAGATTGGAGGCTTCAGTTCCTCGTTGGTGCTTGGCCAGAGGCTGCCCTCCATTCCTTGGCATGTGGGCCTCTCCATTTGCTTCATCATATGAAGCATGTGAGGAGAGCCAGAGAGAGCACCAGCTGGACAGAAGTTAGTCTTCTATAAGCTAATCTTGGAAGAGACATCTCATTGCTTTTGCCTTAATCTTTTCACTAGGAGCAAGTCACAAGGCCCAACCCATTCTCAAGGGAAGTAGATTTCACAAGGGAATGAATTCCAGGAGGTAGGGATTATTAGGAGTCATTTTAAAAGCAACATATCATAACCTATCTCCTGAAGCTAGAGACTGTGGTCCCTGCCTACTGTGAAGAGAATTGTGATTTAGTCTATATGCTCAAAAACCTAATTAATGAGCAGAACAGAGTGTGTAGCTGCAAGTGATCATGTAAGCCCAGTCTCTGACTCCTCCCCCTCTTGAAAGTGCTGTCCAGATGATGGGGTCTCGCACCATCCTGGACAATGGCTACCCTTCCCCAAGCCCCCTCACTAGTTTGAGCCCACCAAGCCTTAAAACTCAGTGGAAGGGGCCTGCCTTCTTCTAGCAGCTTCTTCATCTTCCTCTTCTCCCCTTCCTCCCCCCAACTTTCATTTCCCCCTTATTCCTGTGAATCCTAGGAACTTTCCATTCTTTGTATTTGTCCAAAAGGTAGGAAGTTGCAGACAGATTTCTTTTCATCATTTGATGATTATCTAATGAGCTATGATTCAGCTCTCATCTGTGCATATGATTTGGGGTAAAGAGGAATCGAAAAAAAATCCCAAACTTTTATAAGCATTCTCGAATGAATAATGAGTAAGATTAAATATTATACTAACCTAAATTTCTATTGAGATCTTCCAAACTCAAGTTGGTATACTTTACTATCAATTAAGTGCTAAAAAGGAACAAATGAAATAATTTCATTTTATAAGCCCTAATCCTTATAGATTTTGACTATTTGCAGAACCATATGAAAATGATTACATAGCAATTTTGAAAAAAATTATTACTCCACTGAAAATAATGTTAAATTGAAGCAAGGGCCTTTCAGTTATAGAAAAAGTTCCTACCTGGGTGTGGTGGTGCACGCTTGTAATCCCAGTACTCGGGAGGCTGAGACCGGAGGATCCAGGTTCGCAGCCAGCCTCAGCTACTTAGTGAGGCCCTCCACAACTTAATGAGACCCTGTTTCAAAATAAAGAATAAAAATAGGGCTGGGGGTGTAACTCGGAGGTAGAATGCCCCTGGGTTCAATCCCCAGTACCACAAAAAAAAGAAAAAAAGTTCCTGATTTCAGTAAAAATAAAATTATAATTTTCTCATTTCATTTTTAGTGTCTTTGCCAAATATTTTAAAATTAAATAATTTTTGTGTGTACTTTAAGACTTGGAAGGTAACATAAATATATACATAGATACAGATATGTATGCATGCACATAGAAATGCTAACCATGATTCTCTCAGCAGTGGTTTTGCTTTTCTGTATTTTCCCAAGATTTTTATTTTTATTTATTTTTTTTTTTGTGGTACTAGGGATTGAACCCAGGGGAGTTCTACCTCTGAGCCACACCCCCAGTCCTATTTTATTTTTTAGTTTGAAACAGGGTCTCATTAAGTTGCTGAGAGTCTTGCTGTACATTGTCAAGGCTGCCCTTGAACCTGTGATCCTCCTGTCTCAGCCTTCCAATTACTAAGATTACAAGCACGCGGCACCACGCCCAGCTTCCCAAGATTTTTATAATGAATGTATCTATTTCTTATAACACCAAGCAATGCCATTAGAAAGAAAACAACCTCAATATTATAATCCCACCTTATCCTCAGGGGATATTTTCCAAGACCCACCAGTGGATGCCTGAAACCTCAGGTGGTACCAAATCCTGTATATACTATCTTTTTGCCTATACATACCTATTTTAAAGTTTAATTTCTAGAGATTAACAGTAAGAGATTAATAGCAACAATTATAAAATAGAACAGTTATAATCATATACTGTAATAAAAATTATGTGAGTTTGGTCTCTCTTCCTCTCTCAAAATGTCTTCTTGTACTCATGCTTCTTTTTTGTGATGATGTCAGATGATACTCTAACGCCTACATGATGAGATGAAATGAGGTGAATGATGCAGGCATTGTGACATAGCATTAGGCTACTGTATATACATTACTTGACCATAAGGACTGCAGTAGCCAACAGATAACTGAGATAACAGATAACTGGAATGGCTACCTGGTGACTAATGGGCAGGTAGCATATATGGCAGGGATCCCCTGGACAAGGGGATGATTCACATCCTGGGCAAGATGGAGTAGGAAGGCATGAGATTTCATCATGCTACTCAGAACAGCATGTAATTTAAAACTTAAGAATTTTTTATTTCTGGAATTTTCCAATTAATATCTTCAGGCAATGGTTCCCTGTGGGTAACTAAAATTGCAGGAAGCAAAACCATGGATAAGGGGGAATACTGGGCACTACTTTGTATTTACAAAAGAATAACCTTTATCATAAGTAGAACTTAAGTATACTCTTTGAAACATGTTCCTTTTAATATGGTATATGCTAATTTTAAAAGCTGTGATTCTTTGATTTCCTTTAGAAATACCCTTCTTTCAAAGCCTTTGGCTATTAATAGAGAATTTTTTTTCCTAATGGATTTGCATTCATGTTCTCCCCCCCCACAAGCACTAGATAAAAATTTACTCTGAATTCTCAGCTTGTTGTAGCTTTTATGAGCACTAGATGGCACTCTTGCTCAACTGAAGTCTAGTTAATAATGTTTTGGTGTTGTGGGCCTCAAGAGAAGACTTGGGTGTGCAATTTAAGAAGAACACTTATGTTCCCATTTTGTTTCAGAGGGAAATTAGGGAGGAAATGAAAGATTCCAAGTTTAAATATCCAGGCTTTACTGGTTGAATTTTTTTATCCATCTAGAAAATAACCGTAGTAATAATAACAATACCAGGCATTCATCCCACAAATATTTATTGAACACCTATTATCTTGGGACTGTTCTAGACACTCATATCAGTGAGGAAACTACATTCTAGTGTTTGTGTTTTTCCCAAGGTGCTATTCTAAGTAGTGGATTCACTCATTTAACTCACCCATTTAATAAAAGAAGAAGTACAAAGAGAGTGACTTGCCCCTGCTCATCTAGCTAATGGAAATGGCAGAGCTGGGATTCAAGCTCAGGCATTTGGTCTCCAGAGTTTGTTTTATTAATTTCAATACTACACTGCCTCTTAAAACCAAAGAATACTTTATTGTGAGTGCAAATAATATAAATCCACCTATTTATAATTGTTTCTAAATCTGTTTAATTCAAATATATTTGCCAGTTTTATTGAAAAAATATTGACTGGATAAAATACCTTTTTACCTTCAAGCTAGACCCCCATCCTTTTTTTATTTTTTGTTTTGAAACAGGGTCTCACTAAGTTGCTGAGGGTGGCCTCAAAACTGAGATATTTCTGTCTCCACCTCCCAAGTACTGGGATTATAGGCGTGCACCCAGCTAAAATACCTGTATTTTAAAATGAATCTATAGTCAACTATATTATTTTAGCTTGTAACATAATGTAGATCAAGTCACAAACACAGCTGGCCTTGTTTAAGTGTATATTTAAGCATCTTTATAGACATATTTGTTTTAAACTCCTTATATTAGCCATTTAATAATTGGATATGTTGTGTTAATGAGAGCTCTATAAGGTTATAATTCAGTTGTATAGTAAAACATGGGGCATCAAGTATCAAAAGTTACTGTTTTACTTTCCTGCTCTCTCCATGTGTCATATATTTTAGTAATACTCTTTTTATTTAAAAAAATAGATTAAGGTCAACAACACACTATGAAACTGAAAAATGGTACAGAACCCCAAGTCATCTCTTAGTCTAGAGAGGTATTTCGTGATATTAGGGGATCAAAGGGAAAACTTACCTTCCTCTAAAAAAAGTTTTATATGATTTAGGGAAATTATATTTGTGTTTCTCAAGGACCAGAGGTGTATTCAACAGTATAATTATCTTAAGCCACTGAGTGTAACAGGAGAAATCACCCAATATAGGATAAAAATATTTAGGACTAATTCACACATATAGATGTATAAGTAAAAGAATATCGATCAATAAGTAAAATACTTTCAGGGAAGCTGAAATAAGTAGCTCTTTTTTTTTTTTTTTTTTTGCGGTACCGGGGATTGAACCCAGGGGCGTTCTACCTCCGAGCTACACCCCCAGCCCTATTTTTTATGCTTTATTTTGAAACCGGGTCTCACAAAGTTGCAGAGGGCCTCACTAAGTAGCTGAGGCTGGCCACGAACCCGGATCCTCCGGTCTCCGCCTCCCAAGTACTGGGATTACAAAGTAGCTCTTAACTGTTAGCTAGGCCCTTGTTGCTGCAAAACTGTTTTAGATGAAAAACCATTTTTGATATGCTAATAATTAGTTAATTAACTAAATGAAGTTATTAGTAAAAGAGAATCACTCATGTTCACTAGGAAATAGTTTCCAGAGCATAGATTTATTTTGGAAGATGCTACAATTTAAGGGTTCTCAAATAGAAGATTATGGTTTGGGGTTGTTATTTTTTTAAAGTCTGTGTACCCTTTCAATTGCATGTAAAACTATGTATATTTACATGCATTTTTTGGGAGAATGCCCAAAGTTTTACCAGATTTTCAAAGAGATTATGATAGCCTCAAAATTAAGAACCACTGGTAAAACTTGCATGACTTGCTGCATGTAAAACTTAGTTTCCTTAAACTTTAGAGAAAAATTTAAGCGAAATAAATTTGGGAGTTTAAAACAAACAGGAAAAAATTGATTAAAATTATGTTGATTAAACAGTAGCTCATTCCTTTTGGACTGCTGATGCTCTTGCTGCATGTCTGGTGATTATCTGTACTTGGGTTTCTTATGATGCTAGTCATAAACTGGCTCACCCAAACATGGCAGTTTACAGGTTAAAAGTTCAAGACTGGCTTCCAGAATATGAAGACACAGGGAGCCCAGCTAAGCACAACAGAATTGCAGCCCTCATGTAACATGAGAAAGACATACATATTAAATAGAAATCGGTACTAGCCAAGGTACAAATCCTGATTCTGTCCAACTGTCTAACCTTGGTCAAGTTACTTTATAGCTCCAAGCTTCAGTTTGTTTTGTTCGTTTGTTTTTTCTTTTGTTTTTAGGTTATTTTTAAATTTTATTTTTAACATATATAAACATAAAAATTGTGCATATTAATGGGGTACCAGGTACACCTGTGCACATCATGTAATGTTTAAATCAAGTTAAACATATCTATATTTTCAAACATTTATCACCTCTTCATGGTGAAAACTTTCAAAATCCTTTCTTCTAGCTTTGGGAAATGTACAGTACAATATTATCTATAGTCACCATAATGTGCAGCAGTACACCAGCACTTCTTGCTCCTAACTATAATTGAGTATCCATTGACCAACCTTTCCCCATCTCTCCCTATTCCCAAGAGCTTCTGTTTTATCACCAGCAAAATAAGGATAATAGCATGTTGATCTCTTTCAGGAACTTAGCATTGTGTGCTGCCTGCCTTAGTATACAGTATGGTAAAGAACTTAAATCTATCCTTATGTTTGCCTTCATTGTCTAAAATTGTACCTCTTCTTACCCTCTGGTTCCTTATCTTGATTTATTGTTCTTCTTAGCCCCATACACCACCTATATTGCTATTTATTAATTTGTTGGTTCCATCTGCCCTACTAGGTTGTAAACTCCATGAAGATGAAGACCCTTTTTGTTCATTGCTGGACCCTCTAGGCCAGTGCTATTATATACAAACACATGTCCAATAAATATTTGCCGAATGAATGGAATAAATGTTAGCTATTATTATTACTTGGAAATTTCTATCCACCCTCCCTCCCATCTGCCTAGACCAGCTGCTTTTTCAAAAATGAGATGGGTAGGCCAGGAGGAAAGTCTCATTCCCTTACTGTGTAGCTGAAGTCATAACTTTGAAAGGAATATTAATCCTTTATAGGCCCTCTCTACTCATGATATGATCTATAGACCAGCATCTGTTTCATCTAGGAGGGCATTAGAAATGCAAAATCTTGGGCCCCAGCCCAGCCCTACTGAATCAGACTCGAATCCCCAGGTGACTCTAATGCATGTTATAGCTTGAGAAGTACCATGTTGACCATTTCAAGGATTTTAGATTTTTTTCCAAACAGTAATAGAGAACCAATAAAATATTTTAGGATGCGTTTGGTTGGGGACAGGAGTGGGACCAAGGCTTTCCACTATATGCCTTTTCACAGGCCCCATCTGTGGAAACATAAAGACCAGTTGAAAGGCTATTGCCGATGAGTGACCCATCCTTGTAATCCCAGCTACTCTAGAGGCTGAGGCAGGAGGGTTGCAAGTTTTAAGTTAGCCTGGGCTGCTTAGTGAAACCCTATCTCAAATCAGCCAGACTTGGTGGCACATGCTTGTAATCCCAGTACTTGGGAGACTGAGATAGGGGGATTGCATGTTCAAGGCCAGCTTCAGCAAGACCCTCATCAACTTAGCGAGAATCTATTTCAATATAATTTTTTTAAAAAGCTGGGGGTATAGCTCAAAGGTAGAATGCTCCTGGCTTCAATTTCCGTTACTTAAAGTAAAATAAAATAAAACAGAACATACAAAGAGTGCCCCTGGGCTCAATACATGGGTGGAGGTGAGGGGAGGTGATTACAGTATTACAGCAATAGTTAATGTAATGTTTGCACTAGCATGATAGTCATGAAAATGTGGTTTTGACTAGTTTTTCAAATATTTCATTATTTTGTGTAAGTTGTATAAATGCAGTATTATTCTTTTTTCTTAAAGAGTTTGTGGAAATTAACCTGCCTGACCCTTGAATATTTGAAAATGTTTTTGCTTTGCCCTCAGAATTCATTATAGTTGACTAAAATATTAGTTTAAAATCATTTTTCTCAGAACTGTGAAGACATTATTATTTTCTAACATCTCATGTTTATAATGAGAAATGTTGTCTCTATCTAATTCTCATTCTTTTGATGTAAAAGCTATTTTTGTTTGCTTTATTTTACTCTCCTTAGGAGCCTTGTCTTTTTTTTCTCCAGTGTTTTTTTTAAACTGATTGAAAAGTTCAAAGAATAGCACAGTAAATACCATATACCCATCACCTAGATCCACATATTGTTGACATTTTGCCAAAATGGCTTTCTTTATTTTTCTCTCCTTTTGCTGAACCTCTTGAAAGTTTACAAACACTTCTCTAAATACTCTTGTCATGTATCACCTAAGAACAAGAACATTCTTGGAGCTTAAGATGTTTTTATTTATCTTTAGAATTTTGAAATTTCATTAGTATATGTGAGTGTGTATATGTGTCCCTGCTTCCTTTTTATTATGAATCCTTTGCACTTGGGACCTGCCAATATAAAGATTTGAATCTCCAATTATTTTTCTTTTATTTCTTTGATTATTTTTCTTCCCCATTATCTGTCTTATGTCTTTTTTTTTGTCCTATAGTTAGATAAGTGTTCGATAGACCTCCATCTTAACCTTTTCCCACAGGTCTTCTGTTTTGTCTTTATACTCTACATCTTGGAAAGTTACCTGAACTTATCTTTCAAATTAAAAATTTGCCTTTCAGCCCAGTTCTATTCAAGACCTCTCTTTTATTCTCTGATTGTTTCTTTCTCAGAGCAACCAATTCTTGTATTATGAGAATTTAGTTCATTGAGGATGTCAATTAAATTTTTAATTAGTTTCTTTTCCTACTTGCTGAATCAGTCAGGATCCTGGCAGGAATTGGATGTCACACTCAAAAGGTATGACTGAAGAGAGTTTAATGAAAGGAGTGTTTACAAAGGTGTGGGCAGGGTAAAGGGAAAGCAGCAATGGATGATAAGCATTTTGAACTAGTAACAGTTGGAAGTCACTGTCACCTCTAAATCTCAAGAGGCAAGGGTTGGGGAGTAATTATTGGAACTCTGGTGAAATCTGTAGTTATAAGAGAAAGCTGCCTGCCTAACAGAAACTGTGGCCTTCAGTAGAAGAATATACCCAGTTCTAGCCCTCAGCCTGGCGGGAAGGGAATTAGGGAATAAATATCCTGATTGCCTTCCCTCTGTCCTTCAGTTTATGAGTGCCTCCCATTTGAAGAACCCAAACATACGCCAAATGACAAAGGAGCCCTAATGCTACAGTCCATAGAGATGAGCATTTAGAAGCACAGAACAGAATCAAGGAAGGCGAGAGGTGATTTGGAGAGGCAAGTGGGTAATCCCTCGCATATCATGTCCATTTCATGCTGTTTAGGAAGACAGCTTAATTCGCAGATTGAGGATGTGGAAGGAGTAGCCCTTGGCTGATCTCTTGGGAGAAGGCAGCAGCAAAAGCAGATTGTTCTGGTGAATAGTCAGGGTGAGAGCACTTGAGGGTTCTGAAGGGAATTTTTTTTAACACTGTAGAACTCAGAAACAAGAGAAGAGAGCTGGGCAAGGTGACACAGGCCTGTAATCCCAGCTAACACTGGAGGCTGAGGCAGGAGGGTTGCAAATTCTAGACCAGCTGAACAACTTAGTGAGACCCTATCTCAAAATAAGAAGTAGAAAGGGCTGGGGATGTAGCTCAGTGGTAGATCACTGGTGTAGCATGTGCAAGGCCCTGGGATCGATTTCCAGTGTAGCCAAAAAAAAAAAAAAGAAAAGAAAAGAAAAAAAGAAAAACAAGGGAAGAGTTATGGAAAAGGCAAGTCTAGAGAGAAGAAGGACAATAAGATAGGGATATAGGTATAGGAATGAGTTTCTGCCAATGAAATGAATCCCTTTGAAGTGTTTACATTCTTTTTGTTTTCTTCAAATTTTGGGAGACAATATTGAGCATTCAGTTTTAGAGGATTTTCTCTCTTACTATTATCACTATATCTTATCTCTAAAATGTCTGCAGGAGACTTCTAAGCTCCATGCCACTCCATTTCAGTGGTACTTCGGGGAATGAAGGTTGAGAGGGCACTGGGTAGGGAGGGTGCCAGGAGAGCTCAGGAAAGTGGTTAGTGTAAGAGTCTGCAGTGAAAGTGACATGATGCCCTTGTGCCCCCAATAGACTGGAGATCTGGATGGGAAGGAGAAGTCATGGGGAGTGAGGAGCTATTGGGTTCAAGCTGTTTGGTTGAGTAATGACAGATGAAGGATGATAGGACATCCAGACTGCAGGCTTTGGGGCTGTATAATTGTCTCGGTCAACATTCTCACTGCTGTAATCCAAAACTGACCACGCAGCTTAGAGAAAGAGAGATTTATTTGCTCACAGTTTTTGAAGATTTCAGAGTTCAGTCTGTGTAGGCCAGGTCTGCAGAGCTCAGAGCATGGCAGCAGGAATCAGAGAGAGGGAGAGCGCAAGGCTCTGCTCTCACATCATGGAGGCTGGAAACAAGAGAGAGCAAGCAAGCAAGGGGATTCAAAGACAAAAGCACAGTCCCTAAGGCCACACCCCAAAGACCCCACCTCCAGCCAATACCCCACCTGCCTAAGTTACCACACAGTAAATCCATTACAGTGTATTAATCTACTGGTGAGATTACAATCTTCATGACTTAATACATTAACTCTGAACATTAATACATGAGCTCCTCAGGAGACATTCTAGATCTAACCATAACAATAATCTTTATTCATCAGGAAAGCAACCAGATTAAATAGTATTTGAATGAAGGGTCAAAAAGCATGTATTCTAAAAATAAATGGATCTGAGAAAACATAGTCAGATTTAAAAATATAACACCAGAATAACCATGTCCAAGGAGATAATGAGATGATAATGGTGTTTTACATGTTTTTCCGGATCTGAACATTTGTTTTGTATTCTGGCATCTCTTTGCTATTTCATATATGATTTATATCTGCTACATTGTAAATCTTCATTGACACTTGACCCAGGCAAATTACTTTTCCCTGCATGGACTCTCTTGAACTTTTATGATTAGTACTATCTTTCAGTAGTTCAACATTTTTCTTTTTGAGGTGGTCATTTTTTTTAAATCTTTTAAAAAATAGCGTATTTGTATCAGGAAGTTATTCAGATGGTTTAGGAGTTTCCACATATTGGGTGTTTTCATGGACCTCTTTTTTCCAGTTCATGTCACACATTTCTGAAAATATATGACTATCTAGTTGACTTCTTTGGCTTCATTTACTTTTATTAAAGTCTAAATGCCATCAGATGATCTCAGTCCAGATGGTAAATGTCTAGATCTTACTCAAACTGGTTAAAATTTCCTAAGGAAAATAGAGTAGACCCATATAAGATTCCTCCCTGCTTTCTTTTTCATTCTGTCCCAGAGAGATTCACATACTTCCCTTACTCTCACTGCAAGGAAAAAAGTAGAATGAGTAGTACACTCCCCTCTACACACACACACACACACACACACACACACACACACACACATCAATCTTGTGATTTAAAGAAAAAACAGAACTGGGCAAATTCGAGGCCAGCCACCGTAGCTCAGCAAGACCCTGTCTCAAAGGAAGAAAGGAAGGGAGGGAAAGGAGGGAAGGAGGGAGGGAGGAAAGGAGGGAGGGAGGGAGGGAGGGAGGGAGGGAGGAAGGAAAGAAAGGCTGGAGTGTAGCTCAGTGGTAGAATGCCCCTGGGTTCCATCCCCAGTACCACCCTCACAACAACAGCAAAAAAGGAAGGAAGGAAAGAGGTACACCAAACCTTCATGACTTAAAAATAAGCAACTATGTTTTGCTTCTTCCTCCATTAGGAAGCTATAGCAAAGGTTCTAGGGAGAGAGAGATTTTGATAGTCATAGTAGGTTTGTGTATTTTTATTATTAGTTTATGGGTATGTTATTAAACTAAAAATCAAGATATAGGATCTAACATAGGATTCTTATTACCTGCCACTATGAATATTAGTTGGAGAGAATTAATTTAAATACAAAACCAGGATTTCTAAAGTATTCGTTTCATAATTTACCTTTCATATGGAGTAGTAATTCTTTTTTCCATTCTGAGCATGTCTTTTTCAAGATTTATGGTTAATTCAGACTCTTTAAAAATTTTGTTAATTCAGGCACTTCTTTTCCTACATTAGACTAGAAGGGCTTTTAATCTTAGTGCAATACCCTCAATGTGTTGGTTTCACATTATAACTTAGATGATATTTTATATTATAATAGAAAAAGGCATTACTATATATTAAAGAAAATAAAGTATATTTTTATGTTTTGTGGTTTTCTGTCTTTAATAAATTGTCAGTATTATAAAACACAAGGAATACTACATTCACTGTGTCCACAAATGTCTGAAAGACAAATGTGTGATCCAAAGTCTTTTCTACACCCGAGCACACATGTATTTTATTTTTTGGCTTGCAGCTTTGTCCTTATTAAAATCAGTAATCCCAGCCGGGCGTGGTGGCGCACGCTTGTAATCCCAGTACTTTGGGAGGCAGAGACCGGAGGATCCGGGTTCGTGGCCAGCCTCAGCTCTCACTCTCTCTCTACCTGTCTCTCTCTCTCGCTCTCTCTCTCTCTCCTTAGCGAGGCCCTCCGCAACTTCGTGAGACCCGGTTTCAAAATAAAGTATAAAAAATAGGGCCGGGGGTGTAGCGCGGAGGTAGAACGCCCCTGCGTTCAATCCCCGGTACCGCAAAAAAAAAAAAAAAAAATCAGTAATCCCATTTTTTGTTTCTTTGTCAATCCTCCAGTCCTGTTGAAGCTATTTCAGAAAGAATGAATCTGCTTCAGAATTTCCTCCCCCTGACCACATGATCAAATAAGAATATGTGAGGACAACTAAATGATTTACAAAACCAAATGCATTTATATTTATATTTTATATATTTTAGTTGTTTAAAGCTGAGTGGGTTGCTTTCTTTCCTTCACTAAGTTGCTTAGACTTGTTGCGAACCTCCTGCCTCAGCCTCCCTAGTACTATAGAGTTATAGGTTATGGCTATGGGTTGCTATTTTTTTAAATTTAATAATAAAAAGAAATAGATATTTGAAAATTGAATGAGTAAATGGAAACAGGAAAGGGAATATCTTACCGTGGTTAGTCTTATAAATCTGAGAAGCATCATAATAAATAATAACATTGGGGAAAATAAACCCATAAGAACACTACTAGTTTTAATGATTCTAAAATATGCCTATGATGAAGAAAATATAAGATTATGGTGTGAAAATGAGAAATAAGGGATTGAAAAAAGTTAATGAACTATAAAATTGAGGTACTTAGGGGAAAGAAAGATTGAAAATTAGTATAAAACTTTAAATTTGATGAATCAGAAAGTTGATCTAATGGTAGAAGTGGTTATGGTAAATATTGAAGTGAATTCTACGCTAGTTATTTCATGTATCGAGCTCAAATACAATGTCTTATGTAACAAGTAACCTATATGACACTTGATTAAAAAACAACAGGAGTGCATAGTACTATTACTGCAAGCGCTCTCGCTTTCTCTCTCTCTCTCTCTCTGGCTGGGGATTGTACCCAGGGCCTTGTTTATCCTAAATATGCACTCTACCACCAAGCTACACCACCAGCCCCTATTTCTTTATTTTTAAGTTGCCACAGTATATTTGGTAATATGAAGGTCTATAAGCAGATGGATGGGTAATGTAAGAGAGGACTGGTTTTTGTTGTCCTTGTTTTGCTTCTGTTACAGAGATTGCTAAATTTTTTCTATTTGTTTGTTTGTTTGTTTATTTATTTTGTGGTACTGGGGATTGAACCCAGGGACATTCTATACCTCTGAGTTACTCTCCCAGCCCCCCCCCTTTTAATTTTTGAAACAGGGTCTCACTAAATTGCTAAGGGCCTTGCTAAATTGCTGAGGCTGGCCTCAAACCTGTGATCCTCCTGTCTCAGCCTTCCAAGTACTTGTATTACAGACATGTGCCACCACACCTGGTTACTAAATTGTTACTAGTTTATCACCACACAGATTTTGCCAACATCAAAGTATATTGTAGACTGACTTACTCCAATCTTTCTTAATTCCTTCCTTCATTCCTTCCCACCTTTCCTCCCTCCTTTTTACCTTTCTAATATTTGATAGTGTCTAACCTGGTTTTCAAAACTCACTGGATTATGACCCATGTTTTGACAACGACCGGTGGCTTTCAGGTCTTCATTTTGTTCTCAAGTACAAGTCCTAAATAATTTTCTATGATGCATCAATTAGCATATCATTGGAACAGAGTATTGTCTAGGTAGCTGAATCCATGGTACTTTGGAGCCAGTTTTACCATTTCCCCTTGTAGCCTGATATGTGGCCTAGGTTACCCTTAGGTTGATTGACTCTGAGGTAACTTTAGAGTCATCTGTAAACATTTATATATATCATCTTGACATTTAATTCAAGAATATAAAGATATAGCTGAGCTGGGCATGGTGGCACACACTTGTCATCCCAGTACTTGGGAGGCTGAGTCAGGAGGATTGCAGGTTTGAGGACAGCCTCAGCAAATAGTGAGACTTTCATCAACCTAGTGAGACCCTGTTTCAAAACAAAAATAAAATAGGGCTGGGGGTGTAGCTTGCAGGTAGAATGCCCTTGGGTTCAATCCCTAGTGTCACACACAAAAAAAAGATACAGCTGTTTGAGGATTTGGATGATCATAGCCTATAGGAGAAAAGAATGGGCAGGGGAGAAAATCCTAGAGGTTGACATATAGCAAGCCAGTTTAGTGACAAGGCTGAATAGTAGTTTGCTAAGATTCTAAGACTATTTCATAATAATTTTACCATTCATTGTTAATTTACACATCATTAATTAATCAATTCAATTAATGTTATTTTTTCTATTTTGTGGTACTGGGGATTGAACCCAGAGGCATTCTACATTTGAGCTATACCCCAGCCCTATTTTTTATTTTTAAACAGGGTTTCACTAAGTTGAGGAGGGCCTTGCTAAGTTGCTGAGGCTGGCCGTGAACCTACAATCCTCCTGTCTCAGCCTCCTAAGTACTGGTATTACAAGCATGCACCACCATGCCTGGTTAATGTGTTTTCTTTGGATCCAGAATTATACACATGGCTCAATTTTATTTCTTCTATTTAATTCAACATTGATATGAGTAAAAGGCTAAAAGTTAGTGTGAACTAAATGAAAACCTAATTTTCATAAGTTTTTCATTCTCTTTAAAGTATATTTTCAGATAGTTTTAGTTACCGGAAAAGTTGTGGAAGGCATTTTCTCCCTGAAAATGCTTTACTAACTTCACAATGTATAATGAATATCTTTGAATGCAAATGGATAAAGCTCGCATATACTATAATCCTAGTACTTGGGAGGCTGAGACAGGAGGATCCGGGTTTGAAACCAGCCTCAGCAACTTAGCGAGACCCTCGGTAACTTAGCAAGACCCTGTTTAAAAAAAATAGCGGGGAGGGATCCAGGGGGAAACTCACAAACTGCTGTGGGCATGTATGTTTCTAACAATATGAACTACATTATGATGTGAGACTATAACGCACCAATAAAAGTATAAAAATAAAAATAAATGGCTAGTCACAAAAATAAAAAGGGCTGCATGGTGGTGTACACCTGTAATCCCAGTACTTGGGAGGCTGAGGCAGGCGGATCTCAGGTTTGAGGCCATCCTTAGCAATTTAGTGAGACCCTGTTTCAAAATTAAAAAAAAAAAAAAATAAGGCCGGGCGTGGTGGCGCACGCTTGTAATCTCAGTACTTTGGGAGGCGGAGACTGGAGGATCCGGGTTCGCGGCCAGCCTCAGCTCTCTCTCTCTCTCTCCCTCTCTCTCTCTCTTTCTCTCTCTCTCTCTCTGTCTCCTTAGTGAGGCCCTCCGCAACTTCATGAGACCCGGTTTCAAAATAAAGTATAAAAAATAGGGCCGGGGGCGTAGTGCGGAGGTAGAACGCCCCTGCGTTCAATCCCCGATACCGCAAAAAAAATAATAATAATAATAAATAAATAAATAAATAAATAAATAAATAAATAAAAAGGTCTGGGGATGTAGCTTGGAGGTACAACACCTCTGGGTTCAATCCCCAGTATAAAAAAAAACTAAATAAATAGGATTGGGGATATATCTTGGAGGTAGAATGCCCCATAATTCAACCCCCAGTACCTCCCCCAATAAAAACTCCCTGGTAAGGAATTTATAGATGGAGTAGAAAGATTAAAAGATGGTAACATGACTTCTCTGATACGAAGTATCTTCACAAGCGAACAAGCATTAAGAATCAGCAAAGATACACAGGAAAATTCAAGGGAAGAACAGCAGAAATAACACAGTATTAACCTCAGAGGAGACCTCCAGCTTTAAGGATTGAGCAAAACTCATCTTTATTGGCATTATAGCAAACAGTTCCTCAGCTATAGTTCCCCTAAACTTTATTTTGTTTGCTCTCATCTCTATGAACATTTTCACATCATCTCCATCTTCTACTGCATTGCTGTGATTGAACAGCCTTGTGGCTAAGTCCAACAGAGGCAAGCCATTATTGGTCTAGCGTCTGGCCTTCCCCTGACTGCCCCCCACCCCCAGCAGCTTCCTCTCTTTTACGTGCACCCATCATCACACACACGCACATACTTGTTTCTCTCAAAATAGTTATTCTTGGACCTGCCCTGGCAGTTTCTTCTTTTCTATGTCATACAGAGGTGTACCTTCCCCCCAGCTAACAAGCATATTCCTGCTCCTTTCTTCAGGCCAGAAACCTGCTTGATCTCTGCAGAGCAGCAAGGAACTAGGACTCAGGGCAGTGACCAAGTGCTCAGTAGCTGCCTGTCTCTGAGGAAAGTTTTCGTATAATTTCAGATATCTTGTTCTCTCTGAGACCAACTCTAAAGTATGTTTCAGACTTTACAGATAAAGGGATCCCTAACAATTATATATTTATCTTCATATTTATTTATTTATTTTAAGGTACTAGGGATTGAACCCAGGGGCATTCTACCTCCGAGCTACACCCCCAGCCCTATTTTATCTTGTATTTGGAAACAGGGTCTCTAAGTTGCCGAGGCTGGCCTTGAACCTGCGATCCTCCTGTCTCAGTCTCCCAAGTACTGGGATTACAGGTATGCACCACCACACCCAGCTACCTTCATATTTAAATTCATGTTATAATATTGCACACATGTCCCTCCACCCCAAATAACTGATGTTTCATGGTGTTTTGATAAGAGACAAAATTCTATAGACAGCTTCACAAAAT
The DNA here is from genome assembly GCA_004027185.1 of Glis glis. NCBI lineage: Eukaryota > Metazoa > Chordata > Mammalia > Rodentia > Gliridae > Glis > Glis glis. The sequence goes on from PVJS01020270.1 coordinate 29,491, forward strand.
TTATCATCCAAACTGGGACATTGTGAGAGGATGGATTATGCCAGGTGAACAGAAGCAAACCAGGATAAAGTCACTTTCCTTTAAGGCCCTACATGGTCTGATCGCTGCTGACCTCTTCAGCCTCATCTTGCAATATGCCCTTCCTTATTGTGTGTCTTAAATCTCACTCACAGGCATTCTTCAGTTCCCTTTTCTAGTACACTGTGCTTCCTAGTGATTACTCATTTTTTTTTTCAGCAGGGTTTCACTAAGTTGCTCAGTCTGGCCTCAAACTTAAGATCCTCCTGCCTCAGCCTCCTGAGTAGCTGGGATTACAAGTGTGTGTAGTACTTACTTTTGTATGTTTTTCCTTTTACCTAAACAAAGCTGCTCCTCGCTGTGTCTTTTCACCTAATAAACTCCTCCTACTCATCTTTCAGATTTTACTTGGCTGTAACTTCCTCGACGAAGCCTTCTCAGATTTTCCTGACTAGATCTAGTCTCTCCCTTATTTCTCAGAGCACCAGACTTTGTCACATTTAGATAATTTTTGGAGTGATATCTGCCCACAACTAGAATGAGACTTACTGTAAGAATTTTTTCACCATTTATTTCTCTGTCACTCAGTAGACACAGTAAAAGCTAAATAAATATTAGTTAGGTTAATTAATTTTAAATAAGGTGAAGACCAAATTTATTACATATTCTAAAGTATTAAGGCAAAATTAATTTTTGAAAAAAATTTTGCTCGAGGCTTTTTCCTTATACAACATGCTTTCCAAGTATTTAGGTTTAATCCATAGAATAAAATGTGGTTCACAAGTATATATGTTAGTGCCTTGTTCTTTTTTCTTAAGGGAACTGTACAATTAGGAAAAATGTTATTGCCTTAATTTTAGATTATGCCTATTTATTTATTTATTTATTTTTATTGTACTGGGGATTGAACCCAGGGGCATTCTACCTCTGAGCTACACCCCTAGCCCTTTTTATTTTTTTATTTTGAAACAGGGTCTCACTAAGTTGCAGAGGGCCTCACTAAGTAGCTGAGGCTGGCCGCGAACCTGCGATCCTCCTGTCTCAGCCTTCCAAGTACTGGGATCACGAGCGTGTGCCACCACACCTGGCTAGATTATGCCCATATTAAAGTCAGATATACATCTGATTTACATGTGAGATATTTCAAACAGCAAAAATGTTAATTCTCTGAGTAGTGATTTTAATTAGAAATTAAATCAATGTTCATATACATTTTTTGAGTTGACTATTTAAACTTTTTAATTTGGTGTTGTCTATCCTGATGAAAAGATTGGTAGGGGAAGATAGAGCAGTGTAAACTTTCCCTTTTGAAGCATTGAAAGGTATCTGGCATAAATGTAACAGGGAAGGAAGAACATGTGATTATTTCTGATTTTGTTGATCATTGTCTTGGGAAGAAATTTTGCTATCATCTGGTAACAAATCTGAGGCTTACCCGTAGTGCCATGATACGATCAGTACTGATCTCATTTAGTCAGAATTTAAATGAGATTAAATTATCCTATGTAGTTAAAGTAGACTTGAGCATCCTACAGATGCCGTACTAATTATAGTTATTGATAGCCTACTTTTTCTGACCTAAAAAGGTAAATGAGGGAGGGAATTATCTATGCCTTAGAGGGATTTTCCCTTTAAACAAGATAGGTTTATTGTCATTGTTGCTTATTTTCACGTGATACTCTTTTAGAATCTTTATAAAACTCCACAATACTGAATTAATCAATAGGAAAGGAAGAATTAATTTTCTCCCCAAAGAGAAAAGACTTGGAAGTCAAATCAGATAGATCAGATCTCTCTTCCCATTCCAATTAGAACTGGTAAAGTTTTATAAACAGATGTTTAAACAAAGGATAAGATCTATGGATCAGGAATACATACATAGACCATAGTTTAAAAAGCTGTTAGAATATTTCTTGTAATACTTGTCTTTATACTTTCTATTCCAGAAAAAAAAGATTCAACAAGTTAACCTTTGTTTTGTTTTATTTAGTGGTGTAGCTTTTCCTACTGATTAGATGTTTACTTCTTGATATAAATATATATGTGTGTATGCACACATATGCGGGGTTTTTATTTTGTTTTTTGTTTTTGGTACTGAGGATTGAACCCAGTGGCATTCTACCTCTGAGCTACACTCCCAACCTTTTTTAGCTTTTATTTCGAAACAGGGCCTTACTAAGTTGCTAAGGATCTAAGTTGCTTCCTACGTGTTGCTGAGGCTGTCCTTGAACCTATGTTTGACTGTTTCAGCCTCCCAAGTACTGGATTTACAGGTGTGTGACACTGTGCCCAACATTATTTGTTTGTTTGTTGTTTATTGTTATTTATTATTACAGTGATTACAGAGGCCTCACTTTGGTGCTTACAGGCTCAGAACGAAAGGGGTGGTTGGTAGGAAACCAAAGTAGGTCAGAGAGTACCTTGGTGTAGCAAAGGGGAAGTCCCTGAATTAATTTGCATTGTCTTGCCTCTGGTGGAGTTCACTTTCATTGTTACGGTCTAGGCCTATCTTCCTGTGAATGGAAGAAACACTCAAATTGGAGAAAAGTCACAGGAATATTATATGTAACTTTTTAGAACAATATAGTCAGTTATTGGAAGAGCCAGTGGGGCCAGTCGGAGGGAAGAATAAACATTAAAACCTAAATTAATTCAACAGATCAAAAACAAAAATATGCATGAATATGAAAGCTTCTCGAAGTGTGATGTAGGGAGTGCTGTGTGCGTCTCATGGGACAGGAACTAGCATTTCAAATTTTACTCGCTTGGTCTGCTTTTTTAATATCCAGTATAACCATTGTAGAAATGACCATGTTTTAGAATCAAGGAGCTGTTCCAGACTTAGAAACCCATGTCATATAAGTTCTGAACATATGCAATTGAATAAACATTAAGAGCAAATCTTAGTGATCATTGGAATAATAGCTGTCCCGTTTTTAATGAAACACCATTTTGTGCCCGACTTGACTGTGATTCAGCAGTACTATTACAACCCAGGTATATATTCTAGCTGGCTTCTAAGGTCCTAGACTGTTTTTACATCTCAAAGTTAAAATGAAATATTCTTAAAATTAAACTTTGGAATGGATCTACCATATGATCCAGCTATACCACTACTGGGTATCATACCAAAGGGATTGAAACTAGAAAACAACAGTAATATATGCATACCCATGTTCATAGCAGCACAATTCACAGTGGCCAAATTATGGAACCAACCTAGATGTCCATCAACAGATGAATGGATCACAAAATTATGGGAAATACACACAATGGA